>NC_051175.1:109758365-109993365 GCF_013339725.1 Rhipicephalus microplus | reverse complement strand
CCACTATGAAAAATAAAAAAAACTCGGGTGACCCAAGATAATGTTCGCCTTTAATACATGTGCCGGCCGCAGTTTCGTGGGGGGCGCTGCGACATGGGGGCTTATTAGATAGTGATCACGAGCGTATCAAGCTGAGTTTTGGAAGAGAAATGAAATTTGAAAGGCGGCATTACGAGCAACCACACGGTAACATTTATTTAGGAAGGCAAATAGAAATAGCAACTAAAGAGTATTAGAAAATAATCACCGAGGATACTAAAACAGAGTTGAAGTACACAAGTCTAACTGGATTGTTTGAGTTGGAGCGTGCTAAGGTACGAGTTAAATCAACCGGGAAAAGCAGACACAAACCCAAGAGCTGGTGGGATGAGGAAGTTAAGGGGGCCATAGCAAGACGTCAGGAAGCCTCCAGAGAACACAGGTATGCTAAACAGAGGGGTGCACCGGAAGATGATGTCAAAAGAAATTGGGATGAATTTTTGAGCTGCAAAAGGGAAGCGTGCGATTTGATCAGTGAAAAGATTAGAAGAAAGGGGGCCTAACGGATGGCGGAAGTAAACAAAAAGGATAGAAAAGCAGCTGCAAAGTTTTGGAACCATCTCAATTCTCAGAGTAATAAGGCAAGCATGAAACAGAGGTTTATAATTACAGCTCAAGGGGTCAGACTAGAAGGGGATAAGGCAATGGAATATATAAAAACAATGATGACAGAAAAATTTAAACACCAAGAAAGCGCTGCATGCACCGTACCAGATGAGGATGGACCAATTAGCTCAGTGGCTCCACTGGGACAACAAGAGTGGGAAAGGGCAGAGAAAAAGTTCCTAATAGCACATCAACAGGCCCTGACGGCATCCCAATCATGCTAATAAAGAAACTGGGACCAAACTCTAAGCAAACATTAAGAGAGGCAGCAGGCAAAGCAGTAATGAATGGTGAAACTCCCAAAGGGTGCAAACTAAGCAGGATGAGCATGATCTATAAAGGAAAGGGCGACAAAGCCGATATAAACAACTACCGTCCTGTAACAGCGACATCAGTAGTTTACAGGCTGCTGATGCAGATAGTAAACGAAAGACTACAGACGTGGGTGGAGAATGAGGGCGTGCTTGGGAGAACTACAGAATGGGTTCCGTAAGCGAAGGAGGTCGGAGGACAATCTGTTTTCATTGATGCACTGTATTGGAATAGCGGAAAAAGAACACAGGCCTCCGTGGCTGGCGTTTCTAGATATTAAGGGAGCTTACGATAGTGTGATTCAAGAAGACTTGTGGGGAATACTGGATACACTAGATGTTTAAGATGTAATAACTAATCTTCTAAAGGATGTCAATAAAAGTAACAAGGTAGTTATCAAATGGGAAGAACAGGTATCTGAACCTATAGAGATACAACGCGGGTTTCGACAGGGACGCCCCTTGTCACCTTTGTTATTTATGCTGTATCTCCAGGGACTAGAAGCCAAATTAGAGGGGAGTCGACTCGGATTCAGCCTCTCTTTTGCCGAGCGAGGAAAACATATCGAACAGTCATTACTAGCATTGGTGTATGCAAATGATATAGTATTAATAGCTGACAACAAGGAAGATCTGCAGGTATTGATAGACATCTGTGGTAATGAAGAAGATGGTGAAGGAAATAGAGAAGGACATGTTTAAGATCGGAATGCTTACGAAATCATCGCCGGAGACCTACAGAACTTTCAAGCAGGAAATTGCAACGGAAAAGATCTACGACGATTCTCGGGGTAGTTCTCTGCTCTTCGAGGCTAGAACGGGAGTATTGTGGACCAAGACGCACCGAGCAAAATACGAAGGCACAGCCATGGTATGTAGTGCGTGTGGAGAGGAGGAGGAAACGGCTGAACACTTGATATTGTTCTGTAAAGGGCTCCACCCTATTGTCGAAGATAATGGCGCCGATTTTTTCAAAGCATTGGGGTTTAGGGATAGTGAAGGCAAAATAGACATTAAACACCATACATCCATCCATCCGTCCGTCTGTCCGTCCGTCCATCCATCATCCATCCATCCATCCATCCATCCATCCATCCATCATCCATCCATCCATCATCCATCCATCCATCATCCATCCATCATCCATCCATCATCCATCCATCCATCATCCATCCATCATTCATTCATCCATCCATCCATTCATTCACCATCCGTCCGTCCGTCCGTCCGTCCATCCATCCATCCATCCATCCATCCATCCATCCATCCATCCATCCATCCATCCATCCATCCATCCATCCATCCATCCATCCATCCATCCATCCATTAAAGGGCGACTCACCAGGCCCCATATCGAATTTTAGTTAGACAGTGGAAGTTGTTGGGTGTTCGATGAGGAACGTTTTGCCACAAAAATTTCTCGAATCGCTTCATTACGAGCGGAGAAAACAGGTTTTTTTGAAGCGGCGCGAAACGAGGATGAGAGGAGATGAGTTCGCAACCCTTGCCGCTCCTCCGCGTAGCCTTCGCAAGCCAGACCTCTTCCCCACCCTCTCCGGCATCCGACCAAGAGGTGACGTTCGCATGACGTGCCCGAACAAGCCCAGCCCCCATGCACGTCAGCGGCGTTGCTTTGTTGACCAGCGTTATTTTATGGTCTTCTGTCTGTTTCTGCGGGATTGTTTGGAAACGCTGACTTAGACGCAATAGAATAGATGAGCACAATGAGTGCGCGAACGCGTAGGAGCGTTTCACGGCGGTCGTCTGCTCAATGCGCTGACCGTGGGAAGCCGAACGCATGTGAAACGCTGGCACATTAGCCCCGCATCTCGTAGCATTTCACGAAAAAAAAATGCAAGAAAAACGTGCACAATCTTTTATTGCGTCTCATTATTTATTTCAAGTTTTCCTCATCTCCTAAAGCAACAAATACATAAACTACGCATGTTGTGTTAAATAATTTTTGCCATGTCACGTGGTATACTGTTGACAACGTCAGAGCAGAGTCGTCTACGTAGAGGACCAACGTGACCGCAGTGCTGTGTACGTAGGGCCATTCCTACGCCCACGTCATGCCCTCATTCTCTATACGCGTGCGCTGGTAGAGGGGAGGGTGAGCAGCTTTCATCTTGAAAGTTGACCCATTTTCGCGGCGCGTAGCATTGCAAATTTTGGCAGACGTGATCATGAACGCCTCGTCTACGCATTGCGCTTGTCAGCTCAAAATTGTCAAACCTGGTGAGTGGCCCTTTCAAGCCTATTGCGACGAGGCGAACACGCGTTTTAGATGCGGAGCATCTTATACTCGCGCCTTGTAGTGCGCCGTCCGCACCGCTTCTCGAACATTCGACAGCTGACGCGCGCGCATGCGCCGTCGCGCCGTCGCCCACTCTTCCACCATCTGTGCATCCCTTCCTCCTCTACACACCGCGCGCGCTTCACTCCTCCACCATCTGTGCACCCTTCCTCCTCTACACACCACGTTCGACATCTACAATTCTCCTGATTCTCCAGTGGACGCGCATGTGGCGTCGCGCTTCGAGAACATTCAACAGCTGACAGTGCATGCGCCGTCGTGCTGTATATATACTCAAGGTCGGCGCTCGCTCGCTCAGTTGCCGCTCGTCGGTTGGTTTGTACGGCGCGTCGACGTCCAAGGTCGCGGTGAAATGAATTCCAACGAATCCACAAACACAATGATCGACGTCCCTTCGACCAGCGCCGCCCTTTCGCATACGTGTGTACGTGTTCACTCATTTAACACCCCCTCCTACAACCACGTTAACCAATTTAGCCATCGACTCAAGTAAGTCGCAATTTAACACCCCATTTCACAACCACGTTAACCAATTTAGCCATCGACCCAAGTAAGTCGCACTTTAACACCCCGTTAACCAATTATATGGTCCGCATCCTCCTCAGTGTTCCCCCGAGGGAAGCTGCGGGCAATTTTTTTTCTTCATTTTTCACCTCATTGCATTCTTTTAACAGTGCACGCTAGCAACTAGAGCAAGGAACGCATACCGCGTTTCTCGCGACCGTGCTCGCAACCGAAAAATGCGACGTGCGGCGAACGCCGGAATTGGCTGCACGGCGTTAGGAAAAAAAAAAAGGATCATACTTCTCACGTGCGCAACGCCGTTATGGGCGCTACGCACGCAGCTCGTCTTCTATAGTACATGCGCCGGCCGTGGTTGCGCGGGAGGCGCTGCGACATGGGGGTTGATAGGGAGCCTACATGAACGGCCGTTTTTAGGGTGGAGACATCTTAATAAGTGCCTTCAAGAAACTCAGCCAAAACCAGCGGGCAACGGGGCACGCTGTTGCCAGTTTCCACCAAATTCAGCCATAGCCTCCTCTATGATTCAGCATAGTTTTCTGTGCGCCGCCATTTTGGAGCCAGCCAACACACAACACCTGGGCTTTTGACAGCGGCGGTTCTCAGGGTCGTGTAAGCGACCCAGTTCTCAAAGTGAGCGCACGAAGAAATTCGCAGCCCACACACAAACACTTGCGACATAATACTGAGGTTACGCTGACACGAACGCAAGCGTGGCAACAGTTCAGACTAGCGAGCGCGTCTCCGTACGAACGCGCGGACGCGTCCCGTTTGTGGGCTTCCTACTCGCAATGCGTGGACGCAGCAACGACAACTTCGGTTATCTACTCATTCGCGAACACCGCGAAACACATATACGTGTGCCGCAGGAAAAAAACAGTGAACGAAATACGCAGTACTCACAGAGCAAATACGAGACGCACTGGTGGGCTCCCAGCCGTCTCGCTTCACTTGAGCCAGCCATAGTTGTCGTCGGCCAGGGCTCGCTGGGAAGCGGAACATTCGCACCCCCTTTCTGTTGTGGTTAGTGCAGAGCGGTACGCAGCATCCAGGCATTCTAAGGCTTCACCGGCAGCGTTTAACACGCTACCGCAACGTTCGACGCAGTATTATTGAGAACTAAACGCAACCGGGCGTAGACGCAGTGCGGGCACCAAGATGGGGCGACAGCGCGGCGTTGCTGTCTGGCAACATTGTGTTTTGGCGGGCGGCGGTGCGTTGGCGGCATGTAGTGGGTCAAAGGCTGACATCACCCTAAAAACGGCCGTTCATGTAGGCTCCCTAGGGGTTGAGAGGGGAAAGAGGCGAACATTAGGTGCACGCGCCGTTGGGCGGAGTGTCCACACCTAAATTTTTTGCTTAAACCTTGACCGCAACCGACTGGGTTAACGAACGCGCATCCGAAGTGCATCTAAAGCGCAAGCGACGCGCATGAAACGCGCATGCGCCACGCGCTCTCAGTGCGCCCCGCCGATTGGATAGCAGGTTCGCTAAGGGTGCCGCCATCTGGTGGCCCCCGGAGGAAGGCATCATCGGCAGTGCCAGCGTCTCCCTTTGGAAACGCTCGGCGGTCGGCACACTAGTAAGTATAGTAATATGCCCATACAAAGCAGCGCACGCCATGCACTGACGCGTTGAAACGCGCACATGTGGTTGAACGTTGACTGGCTCAACAAAGATATTGAAAGACGCGCGGACGGATGAACCCATGCACTTTGCCCATGCGTGGAACAGCCCTCCGCATGATCGCTTACCTGCTGGAGACATTCCGGGATGGTTCGCGCATCAACACGCTGACGAGCTTGTCACATAGTGCAACGAGAAATAAATTCACTCGCAAATTCGCCGCGAGTGGCGGAAAGTCCGCGCGCACCAATTGCTTACATCGCAGCAACCTTAAGAACGCACGAAACTTCAATGGCGTCGTCATCGGACCTCGGTGGCGTCGCTGTGGCAACAGACGCGTGGTCGACGCGTCAAAACCTCCGCTATATACATATGGCCGTCATTTGTTCAACTCTTTATTTTACTCTCCGTATGAAACGTAATACACTACGAGTTCAGAATATATATGCATACTCGTTTAACGAATCACCAAATGAGATATATTTATATAAATACAAAACAAAAAAAAATTCAGACGCGACATCGCAGCTGTCGCGAACGCTGGCCACGTAATCGTGGCGTCAGGCCTGACTGGAAAGACGTGCGAGCGTTCTGGAACGCTGTTTTTGCATAAATTTATTATGTTACTCCATGGTTTTAGTCCGGCCGTGGCTCTACGAACGCTCCATGCGCCATTGTACCCTGGATCGGTTACAGTCTAAGAATAAATGTAATCTCCGCCCACAGCGGCCACTGTATCACCAAGGTAGAATTTTAGGGGCGAAGCTCCTTATAGCGACACCCTTTCGTTCCGCGTCCCGTCGTAGTATGTAACCAGTCTTACGCTTTGACCTGCAAGGTATAACATTTGACCTCCAAGGTGGTGCCGGTGAGAGATTTCTTCTGTGCGTTGTTTAACAATAAAAAATAGTGCTGTTTAATAATAAAAAATAAATGTACATGCCAATGGCTGCTAATGGGGAATGAGAGACAGGAGCATTCGGCTTTTAGTCAACGCGCACGTTGCGATCCCCATTAGCAGCCATTGGCATGCACATTGAGCACTATCGGACAAGAAAGGGTTGCTACATTATACTCGCTGGGTGTAACCTCCTTAGTTTTAGAAAGGTTTAGCGAGCGTCGAGCCGCAGGGCCATGAATACAATGAACTAGTATATACCATGAATGAATTCGAGGTGGTTAAAGGGGGGAAGCAGATACGAAGCGCAAGCCGTAAAAAATTAAAAGCTGAATCGTCCTGTCTCTCATTTTACATTAGCAGCCACTGGCATGTACATTGAGCACTATCTGAAAGGAAAAGGTTGCTACGTTATACTTGCTGGGCGTAACCTTCTTGGTTTTAGAAAGATTTAGCGAGCATTGGGCCGCAGTGCCATGAGTACAGTGAACTAGTATATACCATGAACTCAAGGTGGTTGAAGGTGGGAAGTAGACCCGAAGCGCAAGCCGTAAGAAAGTGTGCGTGTGCCACCTCTCGTTTAGTCCTTGGAATGTCCACTGAATGTCGGTGCTTCTATATGGGGAATATATAATAAAAAGATGCGAGATGGTGGGACTTGGAGTGTTGATTAGATGGACGAACGGACACACAGACAGATGCATGGATGGACGCATGAACGGATGCAGGGGCGGACGCATGAACGGACGCAGGGACGGGCGCACGAACATACGCATGGACGGTCACACAGACGGACGCATGGACGGACGAATGCTTCGCCCCACTCTCCATCATTCACTCCGTGGATATATATGCTGCAAACTTTTTATAAATGTCCTACTAACTTCAATCGCTTGTCTACGTGACACCAGGACCTTTGAAGTATTTCCCAAATGTGGCTTGACTGTACGGAAACGTGTTCATTTCGATAGTTTTCGGTCGAAAAACTTTACTTCTTGGCAATTTTCATGAGAAATTCCGATTTCACTGCTCAGCCAAACGTAACTTTTTAACCAAATAGAAAGAAAAACGACAAACTTTTAATTCATAATATGCGTAGTGTTTGCATAATAAACGGATAAGTGCTTTTGTTTGTACGGAAATCACCAATCATTGGTCTGCTGCACAGGTGAATGACTGGTGGGCTGCAGTACTGGGGGTGGAGCGCGTAGGTCGAAACCGACTATACCTGGAGATATCAATGAGGTTTTAATGTAATTGATGAAGTGAAAATTATGCCTCTTAAGTGAAGCCATACCCACTCACAGATGGTGGCACCGTGATCTTAGTCCTTTTCACTCAGTTTCAAGATCGCAATAGAAGCAGCACGTGTTGCTTCCCAAGAAACTTCCTGTCACTTCAATTATATCTGTCCAACACCGAATCAGAAAGGTTGTTTTTTTATGATGTGGTAGAGTATTGGAAAAAAATAGTTTTCCGATTTCAGGTAAAACAAAGGCACCTAAAGAGAAGAAAAATCTCCTGTAATACATTTTAAATATTTGACACAGTCAAAGGGCGCTAAGTGTTCATCATGAGCGGGCAACTCGCTAAAGGCCTGATCCCACGCAAGCGTTGTAGCGCTTCAGCGCATGGATGTTTGTTGCGGCACAGCGCCTTCCCTCAAGCAAGAGAGGGTCGCCAGGCTGCTTTGCTCCCCTCTGCCTCCATCTGCCTACCTCCATCTGCCTCCCTCTGCCTACCGCTGAGGACGGGCCCCTTGTCACCCCTACCCTTGCTTCCGGACTGCTGTTCGTGCCGATGACTACCGTACCACTGCTCACTTAATCTTTTTCACTTATTTCCACTTTTCTCCCTTTTCCCTTCCCCGCAGGCACTGCGCCGTGCTCCCGACCGGGTTGCAGAAATTAGGTACCTTTTGTCATCTTCTAACCACTACTACCACCACCATTGGGAGAGGACGTGGTGCCACGTCAAAAAAAATGCCGCCATATCCACGAAGTGAATGATGATGAGTGGGCGAAGCTCCGGAGGTAAACCTGGTAAACCATGAATCCTCCGTACATTTTGCCCACTCGATTTTATTGCAACGCTCCCCCTAGCGTACGTCGCCGCACTATATCGAACGATGACACGCGCCATATGTGGCATCATCCCTATTTTATAACACCTCGCATCTTTCATAATCAACTACACGTACCGCCGTATAGTTTATAACATCTTGCATCTTTTGGACGGACGGACGGACGGACGAACGGACGGACGGACGGACGGATGGACGGATGGATGGATGGACGGACGGACGGACGGACGGACGGAC
This sequence comes from Rhipicephalus microplus, assembly GCF_013339725.1. Lineage (NCBI taxonomy): Eukaryota > Metazoa > Arthropoda > Arachnida > Ixodida > Ixodidae > Rhipicephalus > Rhipicephalus microplus. Next base: position 109,984,726 of record NC_051175.1, on the reverse strand, counting down.
GGATGGACGGACGGATGGACGGACGGACGGATGGACGGACGGACGGACGGACGGGCGGGCGGGCGGGCGGACGGATGGATGGATGGATGGATGGATGGATGGATGGATGGATGGACGGACGGACGGACGGATGGACGGATGGACGGACGGATATGGCTGTACCCTTTAGATCGGGCGGTGGCTAGCGTAATACTTAGAACTGAACGAGAGGTGGCTACATACAGGGGACGCACAACCCACGCCCTAAGGAGCTTCGCTCCTAAAACAACCACGCGTTGAAACGCTGCGACGCGTGCGTGGGGTCAGGCCTTACGTACCCGTTGCAGCGCGTCAGCGAGGGGCTTTCTGACGCGGGGCCCCGCCCTTACTCTCTATAGAGAGAGGGAGCGTGACTACACGAAGCTGCGCGCCCACTTTCTCCACAGATAGAGGGCGCGACGCCGCGTCGAAATTCCACGCGCTGACGCGCTGCGACGCGTGCGTGTGGTGCGTCGTGCACAAAACCGGAAGCCATGCGGGGCAGCTGTTTGAAAACAGTTTGTGTTTAAAGAAAACTGGTAAACGGTTTAGAGTACTTGGTACTCTACTATGGGAGAGCACTAGGCCGTCCCGTGGGACTCTGGTCCACTAACACAGTACTTCCCTTACATGCCGCTAAGGCTTAGGTAACGTTGTTATACCATTCCATATACGTTCAATGCGGCATTTGTTTTTCCCCGGTCAGATACTGCTCAAAGTGTGTCTTTATGTTACTGGTTTTGTAACGATACCTCGAAGTCTTGGTGAATTTGACTAGAGTTGAAGCCATCATTACAAATTTTGATGGTTTACTTTTGTCGGAAATAACAGGCCTCTTATTTTAGAATTAACCTAGCGTTTACATTAACAAGGAGAATAGTTTTGAGCGGAAACCTAGAGAAGTTTACGCATACAAACTTCTAACTGATATTTACTTAGCAGGGAGAAGAATTTCGAGTGGAAACCTAAACAGGTTCACAAATACAAACTTCTAACTTATACTTGCAAAAGCAAGTTAAACGAAACCGCGGAAAGACCTTGCGCCAACCTGTATCACTTAGGTAAGTTGCGTATCAGATGCCAACATGAAGGAAATTAAACCAGCGTTTGCAATAACAGGGTGAAGCAGTCTCTATAAGCGGCCACTTCCCGAAAGAAGCACGTTCGCGTATACCTCGGAGGGTGCGCAAGTGCAAGCTTCCCTTTAACCGATAAAGCCCTATAGCCACACGTGCGCGTTAGAACGCGTAAGTGGGGTCAGGCAACGCCACCTACACCTAGGGCGCTCAAGGCGGTGAGAGAGCTTCCTGTCCAGCGTTTTTAGCGCTCACGTTTCGGCGCCCAATGTTCGCGGTGAGCCGAAAGCGACTTCTTAGCATTCACACTAAAAAGTCATGCAACAGTTTTCTCGCCTCAGATATTTCATTTCCTTCTTGGGCTTATAGTAATAAATGAAGATGCTTTGTGCGTCGGAAATAAGCCCTGCTATACAGCTGTAAATAATTTGTTGTGGATCAATTCGCGTCTTTGTTTTCTAAGCGTTTTGTTAGCACCATGTCGCGACCAACGTTACTAGAATTCTAGTAACGCTCGTCGCGACACTGTGCGTATACGCGGTCGTGCTCGGTTCGCACCAGCGTTCACAACGATGAAGGCCAAGCGCGAGAAGCGATACAAATCGCTGACCAAACTTCTTGCACAGCTTCCGTGAAGCGTATTATATCACGGCGGTGAGAAGCACACTCGTTCTCTCGATTTTCGCTTCGTAGGTGCACGCGGGTTATCGTGCTTGCTTGCGTGCCCCTTATGGCCGAAGCTATAGCACGCCTATTTGCTCGATCTTCGCTTGCTCCAGCACGATAGAGGCGTATAGCGTTGATCTTTAATAACCTGCGCTTTGAAACGGGGAAAGCGACAAGCGGCCACCATGTCGTTTCACTCACAATAAACTTAACAATAACAACTGGGGTATTACGCGCCAGTATACCTCGGTAATTGATGTACGCCGTATGAAGGGTTCCATAAATTTCAACCGTCCGGTGTTAATTCGTGCACTGACGTCGCCCAGTACACGGCCTTTAGACACCAGCTACCCCGAAATGCGACCGCCACGGCGGGGATAAGAGCAGCGACATTCGGGTACGCACCCGAGCATGTGCACCGTAGCCACTGATCTACCATGGCAGATCTACCAGGGCAGATCTACCATGGCAGATGTTTCAATGAGGCGTTTTAACGTACACTGCGCACCGTCTAGAATACGTATTAACTACACTCTTTAAAAAGTTAGTAAAAAGGTAGCAACTGCAAGCAAATAAGTAGAAACTGCAGTGGTTACTACCTTACTTCGACCGTTACTATCCTTTTGCTACCTGTTTACTACCTACGTTAGTAAACAGTTACTAGCTACTACCGTTACTAACTTTTTTCAGCCTGTTTGCTACCTACGTTAGTACACAGTTAGTAACGGGAATGAAAGAGGTAGTAACTGCAGCCGTTACTACAGTTCTTGCCCCGTCACCACCTTTTTGCTACCCGGCTGTTGACTGTTTATTCCAAAAGAGTTTGCGATTCCTATTCTGAATATTTGTGAGAGGAATCGTCTTGATGTATTATTATTAAACCATAAAATGACGCAGAAGATATCTATAGATTAAGAAAATACATTTTGTTTTAAATTTACGCAACTGAGATATGTAAACGTGACTTTGATATTGTCGAAACGTAGAAGTACAAGTTAACGAACCATAGGCAAATGTACACGCGTTGCAATAGACAATTACAACAAACTTAGTAAATTTCAGCGCATGTTAACAAGACTGGCGGATCAAAATAACCAGACGGTCACAATTGGCCCCGAAAACGGTCACAATCAATCAGCTGCGGCGTGTCTCTAAACATTATCATTGTTTTGGCGCGTCAAACCCCGAAAACGAATATTACCTTGTAAACGCTGATATTTTAGCCGTGTAAAGCATTCAAATTCACTGAGAAGGAGTTCATAACCTTGTTTTGGCCACTGTTGATAACGCCCTTTTGTGCCCATTTTATAATGAATAAGCATGACATGCAATTTTTTATAAGTAAGGCTGCTTAAAAGTCTTGTGCTACACCCCCAAACATACGTAACCAGGTAGTATATTATAGTGCTATAGGTTCAAATTTGTTATAATTTATCCTGAAACACAAGTGCTCCCCTGTGCCAGACATGCCCCTGCAAAGTAGGGGCTATATATACCCCATGCGTATTTTCATGCTTAATGCACGCGTAAAAAATGGTGAATTTGTTAGGTGTACGTATTCCCCGCGTTCATGACACACCACGCTTCCTTACCCGAAGTTGTCTAGTAATAAGACATTCATTGGCCCACATTAGCAGTGGAACATATGCCAAAATGAATAAAGAAGGTAGTATCGGTCACTACTTTTTTTTTGAAACCTTTAAAAGTTACTACCCATGGGTGGTACCGGCAAGGGTAGTAACTGTTACCACCTTCACCGTTACTAACTGCACTTACTACCAGGGTTGTAACATATGTGACAAACCATTACTACCCCAAAGTTAGTAAGTACCTTTTTTTAAGAGTGTAGTACCAAGAAGCTTATTCATGTCAAAATTACACTTGCTGACCAAGATAACTGGTGGTCATTTGATGTAACACTCTGGATTCCGATAGAAGGAAAATGCGCGAGGCTGCCGGTGTAGTCAGCCTTATGGGAATGACAGCATTATAAGGATGACAGTACTACAGTGTATATGCGTCTCACTATAGCGTACACCCAACAGCAAAAGTTCGCGGAACGTTGTTATCTATCGCAAAAACGAGTTTCTGCTATATCGGTGCTTAGTTCATGAAATCAGGCTGGTGACTGTACAGTTTGGAATGCCAAGCGCGCTATAGAACATTTATTTGGAGTTCGCGACCCCAAACAAGGCGAAAATCCAAACTTTTTTTTTTGCTATTCCCTGAACATTCGTCTAGTCCTTTCCAAATTCTTAGTTTAATATTGTTGTAACTTCATGTTCATTGCGACCGCTACGTAATTAAACAATAAGTGCTGCGCTAGAAAAGCTCGCAACGCACTTTCGGGCTCATGATGGTGCCCGGCGCGCAGTCGAAGGCGTCGGCAAACGCCGGCGTGTTCATCAGGGGAACGTTGCAGCGCATGTTCAAGGGCGAGTAGAGCTGCGCAATCTCGTCGGGCTTCTCGCCGGCCGCCGCGGGCTTCGGAACGTACTTGGAGCACCACTTGAAGCAGCTGCTGACGAAGAACGCCTGCTGGGCGGTCAAGCGGTGCTCGCCCAGCGTCACGTCGGGCTGCGGGCCCAGATCGCGCAAGGCCCGCATCACCTTCTCCATGCCGCCGCAGTCGGCGAAGTTCTCGGACAGAGCGCTGTCGCCGTACCTGCGCGCCAATGAAACGCCGCGGTGGGGCCGTTGGCACAAGCTTCACGAGAACATGACCAGGATTTCTAGACATTAGAGTTGATTCGTAGGCAACCTCTAGATAGCATTACAGCATATACTCCCGTATGGAGCGTGTACTGTAATGGTGCCTAGAACACATCTAGAGCACATATGAGCCCACATAGGAACCATATATCTACTGGAGCTATGGTACGTATATGCTTCATACGGGAGCATATACCTTAGCTCTAGTAGACGTATCTACGTAGCGTCATCTCTCGGCAACGGTGCCTTGGCGTAACAAAATGTGAAAATAGGTGGAAAGAAAAATATCTGACGCAAAATTGTTTTCAGAATTGACTCTCGCGGTTCTGTATGGTAAAGGCTGCATGGAACGTTCTGAAAAAAATGCAGTGCAACACTGTAAATCGCGGAGTCAATATTTTACGATGGGATATGTTTAATTCAATGGGCACTGTTAAATAGCCCAGAGTACTACGGGCTGTAGTTACGTTACAGCGATATTACTTGGATGTCCCGTTAGGCTAAGGCGAGGCGCCGTCACCTCCGATGAGAGATGGTGCCACTGGCAATGTCCCCAAATTTCGAGATTAAGTCCTTCAGTTCACTTACATGCGAGGGAATATCGTAGCGTATAGTCAAATCAAAGCTGCTCCATTTTCAGAGCAACTCTTATTCCACCCCTTGACAAATCACTAGATAAGCAACAGTCGACAATATGACGAATTTTACAGGTAGGGACATTCTATACTCCACAATGAAGAGCTCAGCAGGCCGCCTAGAGAAAAGTTCAACCACATTATCTGGACATGTCCCACAGTGACATACACCATTAAACATAGCACCAACCATACATCAAAGTCAACCAAGCCCGAGCAGTGAGAGCATCAGGCGTGCGCACAAGGAAGGCAGGGGTAGTGGCCTCCCCACATAGTCCCCGAAGAGGGGGGGGGGGCGCTGGGAAGACTTAATAAGGGAGGGAAGGCGTTGGGAAAAACCTTCGCCTCCCCCCCCCCCCCGACGTTATGTTCTGTCGTTGCTGGGGTGTCAAGCGAGTTCATCCGGCTGGCCAAAGACGCCGCAACGACACAAGGACTGGCCATCGCCTGGTGAAGGGGATCTGCGGTAGGGCTAATCTGCCGCTCCCCGCCCCGCTTGACCCCAGCAACGACAGAAAATAATGTTTAGTCTCTCTCCAATGAGAGCTGTATAAATTGGTTAAATTTAACGGCGCACACTACAGTGCTCCAGGTATAGTCGATTACCTGACGCCGTAGGACCACGGAACCGCGTTGTAGAGATTGCGCAGGCATCGGATGCGCTCGTCGAACAGCTTCCTCGAATCTGGACTCCACCAGTCGTCCTTCTGGCCGGACGCGTTGAAGACACCGAGCACGGGATCGAAGCTGTGCGTCACTTCGTGGCCGACCACGTGACCCAAGGCTCCGTAGTTGACCGAGTCGGGCACCGTGAGCGTATAGAACGGGGCGAACATGATACCGTCCATAATGAAGACCCAGTGGTAGATGGGCACGTAAAATGCGTTCACCAAGATCATTGGCTGCTCGGGGTCCTCGCGTCTGACCGAGGGCTCGGTGGCCTTCAGCAGCGCCAGACGTCGCCTCGCGTAGGCATCGTGTAACGTCGTGAACATGTCGGCGTGACTGGCCGGAAGCTTCGGCACGAAGGCGTAATGCTCGCGCAGTTCCTGCTTCGCGTCGGACAAGTTGAACGGGTGGCCGACGACGCGCCCGAGACGCCGAATGCGCTCGAGTCCCCTCTTGCGCGTCGCCTCGTCGATCCAGGACAGGTCGGTGATGATGGACTCCGTGGCCCTCCAGAGCGCCGTGGACATGGCGCGAATTGCGGCCAGCTTGTCGTCCTCGACAAACCAGTCGACGAAGAGGTCCACCATGGCGTACGACAGCTGCTGGTTGGGAACGACCAAGCACATCACCAGACGGACGACGTAACTGACTGTTCCACCTGGAAAGAGGGCTTCGAAGTAGCTGCTCGACATGGCCGGCGCCAGCTGAAGGGCAACGAGGAAGGCGACGTAGCCGGCTGCCGTCTCCGAGCCAGAGTGCTCGCCGAGCACGATGTCGCTTACGAATGGCAGGATGAACTTGTTCTTCACGACCATCCGGTCGTCCGCCGTTAGCTGCCGGTCTGCAGGCAGCAAGCGATTCACAGCGTGCAGCAAATTGACAGTGCTGTTGGCGTGCCCTGTGACCGAGTCCGCGTCCGAAAACTTGACATATTCGAGGGTCTGGTTGTTTCGCACGGCCAGAAGCGGCATTACGGTGACCGTGAGGAAGCGGCTGTCCAGGTCGATGACACGCGCGATCAGCTGAGGCGGAGGTTCTCTGCGAGTGAGAATGGCAGCATTATTGGGCTATAGTGTGTGGCTCTCAATGATGATCACTTAAGTGCAATCATATCAACAGCCACATAAGCGCGATCTGTGGTTTATATCAGAGCGCCGCCTTTTTTAGGCGTTGTCACTCAAGGTGGGCGTCATCACCCAAGCCCGGGTGCATGGATGCAAGCACCAAAACTTGGCAGTGTCAAAAGCAGGGCCTACAAAAGATGGCTTAAAGTGAATCGATGCAAAGCCTACGCTTATGGTTACCGATCAAAATGGGAAGCGAACTTAATCGTTGTCGTCATCATCACGTGGACATCACTGATCCACGCAACGTGTTAAACATAATTACTTGAGATGCGTTGATAATAATGAGAGCATGCAACCACAACGCGGAACAAACAAAGTCGCAGTGTGTTTTCTAAACAAAGACGAACCAAATCACAACAAAATATTTCCAGCTTAAAAGCTTTCCCTATAGCGTGTGAAGCTTTCTGCATAGTACGCCAGACTTCGTATGCCTCGGAGATCTTCAGCACGCGACGCCGCACATGATGTAAATAAAGAAGGCGATACCAATATTTCGCTCGTGCTTGTGTTATCATGCTGCATACAACACACCTGCCTGTAAGGAGCAACGCCGACTGATGGAAGGCCTTCTCCAGTTCTCCCTTTTCCATTATAACTCCTCGCAGCAGCAGCCACACAACGACACCTTGGATGTTTATGTCCCAATGGAGAACATGGAATCCCGGTCTGCTGAAATCCTTGTCTGGCTGCAAGTGGAAGAGAACATGCATGCCCCTCTTCAGGCTTAGTTCCACTAGCACGTCCAGAAGAGACGTGGGCAGGCGCTGCTTGTCGGGAGGCCACGACAAGTTGTAGGTAGCCAGGAACTCCCTGAGCGTGTCTGCGAAAATTTTGGAAGTTTGCTCGATTCTGCCCTACGAACTTGTTATTGTGATAATATCTGGACTTTGACGTCCCGAAACCAATATATGATTATGAGATGGGCCGTATAGTGGAGGGCTTTCGGAAATTTCGACCATCTGGTCCCCTGACATCGTATGGTACACGGGCCTCTACCATTTCGCCTCCACCGAAATGCGACCGCCGCGGCGGGGATCGAACCCGCGACCTTTAGGTCAGCATCCGCGGGCACCATAGTCACTGCTCCGCTGCTGAGTACTAAACGAGTGTGTTTCCAAAATATAAGTTCAAGCAGACGCAGTTTGCGTGGTTGTACGCAGGTTCCCCCCTGGAGCATCACAGCGCCTCGATGTGCCTGCTCACTTCTGTTTGCGCTGTTCATAAAATCAAAGCCAGTACTCGTGATCACAGGGTGAGAGTCGTCGGTGTACGCCCATGTATATAAACACCAGTATGGTTTGCTTTAGGCATTAGTACGCGAACATTTTTAATAGCTGTTCCGTGCACAGTTATAGCCATCGAAGCTCCACCTTTCGGCGAAGTGCCTCGATGGTAGACATTAAACTTCAAGCTGCCTTATATACACATGTATGATTCAAAAGAAACTCCTGCAGGTCCTGTGCAATTATAAACAAGAAATAAAGGAGCACGCTTACGAAAATTGGATATTTTTACTGCTTTACGTATCGACCAGAGCAAAATGAAGGCCGTTCAAAACGTGAAACGTTAGCATCCAATTTTTGTAAGTGTACTTCTGTTCTTGACTATACATATTTGCATTTCTAAACTCTTGTTCTCCAGCATGTGACATGGCCATACGGATTCGCTCTTTTGTTGTTGTTGTTTGTTTTTTCATTTTGCAGATGACAAGGGTTGACACACCGTTATAGGACGTCACTGACTAACCTTTTGAATTCTGACGCGCAAACATGAGGGGCGTTTTACCTAAGTAAGAGGTGACACCAAAGATGCATCACAGGTACATTGTTGTGATTGCAATATGCCAACCAATATGTAAAGCGCTTAAATGTTACCAATCAAACCACACACGTGACACTATCCCAGTATTCCTTTGATACGAGCACGGCGCGACTAGGTATGTCCATGTACACGTTTGTACACGTTTGTACACGTTTGCTTTGTACACGTCTGCTGCTGTATGTGGAACGAAATATAGTGCAAGCATACTTCGTAAGCCAGTACGATCTACATATTCGAGAAAGTCAAACAACGGTCGCGCTGAGGCTTGCCGTTTGTTGGCGCAAGTGCGGAATAACTCTTGCTCTATTATACACTAAACGGCGGCGATGCATTTCGCACCGCGGCGAGTCGGAACACGCACCGAGACGGTCCACGTTGTTCAGTGCCTCCCGAAGGCACTGCTGCGTCATGTAGACGGCCTTGAAGCGCGGGCTGTCCTCGCCTTCCTCGCCGCGCATGATGTCCACGTCCTGCAGCATGATCCTCTTGTAGAAGGACAGGAGGATGCGGAGTTGAAGCCGCGTGAAGGCGTTGGGAAACAGGGAGTCCTGCGTCCGATTGTCACGCGATGCAAGGGGACAACATTACATACGCGAGATACCACGTGGAACACGTGGTCGCGCTGCTGCAAGACCATCGACTGCTACGTGAATGTTTTCTTAATTTGAAAGAATACTAAAGAGCAAAAGTTTTTTTTTTCGTATTGTTATATCACAATCCCGTAAACACCACTCTTACCGCTACACGAGACTTGGTGAGCGAGAAAACGCGTGAAAATGCGGCCGGAGACGCCCCCTTGAGATTCCCGTACCAAACATCGTGGCGTAAGAAATCTTTAAGGCGTCTACTGGGTCCTATACGTATAGCTTCTAATCAACGAAATTTAAGTAAGTTGTCATCTGTGCTAATAAGTTTCAAAAAAAAAAATTCAGCGAGACAACGTCGCGAAAATACAAAAGATACGTTTTGATATTTTGTTACGTCATGCGTGGATTTTTCGGCTCAAAATTTAGTAATGAAACTTTTCAACTAACGAGAAAGCACGAGGATGTGGTGTTGTTGCTTTCGCATGCTGAAATGCTCTGATAGAAATGCTCCGAGTGCAGTTTATCAACCTGAAACAACTCACTGTTTCTCCCTTTAACGACGGAGTTGTTTAAGTTCGGAGTGAGCGTAGACAGAAGAACTAAGATGGGTATGTACCACAGAAATCAGGTACACGCCGAGCAGTTCCTAAAGTAGCAAAGCCACGCGTGAAAAAGGGAACTTGGGAACTTGGGATAGGAGAGGTAAGTGTGAGCGATTTGAGGTTAATGAGGAAGGAAAGGAGGCGAAAGAGTATAGCATGGCACACCTTTGAATAATATACGTATTCCAGCTGTTTAGAAAAGGTTTGAATCATTCTAAAGATCAGTGGCCCAATCAGTCACTTTGACCAGTAGCCAGATGCTTCTCGAATCCTGGCGCCAAAAATCCACGCTTCGAACTTTCTTCACTGTCCTGCCTCTTGCAGGGCAGCTGTGACTGAGACCGCCGTTGTACACCTGCTAATTCGCTAGCCTGCAGCCTTTGACCAAGGGCCAACGTCACGTGATGACGTCATCGTGCCACGTCATCTGTGTGACGTCATCATGTTACGTCATCTGTGTGACATTTCAAATTTCGGTGATCTGTGACGTCACATAAAAATGTCATCAAGTGATGGTGTTTTTTTTTTCATCAATTCGGGTTGACGGCGACGGTCGACCCTTTTTTGGCACTTGATGTTGGGTAAACTTCTCACCGAGGCGACGTCATAGCGTCCGCACACGTAGTCGTAAAAGTTGTCGCACGGCTTCTTGGTGGCGTCGATGGAGTAGCTCATCTCCTCGATCCAGCGCTCGCACTTCGGCGACTGGCAGCCAACGAAGGACCTGCGCGAGAAGGAGAGCCCTCCCGGCTGCGGCCGTATGTTCCTCGCGAGGAAACAAGAAACGCACTCGTTACATGCCCCGTCAAGCGAATCATCCCGCAAGAGTGGGCGCTGTATACCACCCGGTGGCTAGAAAACTCGAGTAACTAAGTGATAACCTCGTGCGGTGTTGTCGCCTGACATGGACGTCGAATGAGCGCGCACGTCGACACTATCGTCTCGGCTGAAATTCTACCCCAGTCGACTCGAAGGGGAAAGCCATCTTCTCATTCTTCAAAGTCGATGTATTCAACCTCCCACGACCCCTTCCGAAAGCCTTCGGCAAGTACCGTAGTTTTGCAGTGTTTCTATGATCGGATGAATTGTAAGGTTCTTGCACCACGCGTTTTGTTTTACCCTGCCTTCGGCCCGTCTTTGTCCAGGCAACGTTGTTTTGTGATTAAGCCAGGATGTGACGTCACAATATGTGCGACGTCACGACAGTTTGCCTACATCATGAGACGTCACGATAATTTGTGTATACATGTGACGGCCTGACGATAGCTTGTCTGCATCGCGAACCCGACGAACGGCGGTCGTGACAGCTCTGCAGCTGTAAGATCTTCGCGGCGCTTACCGAATTCCGGAGGGTACGGCGAGACACGCGAGCAGCGTGGCCACACCGCCGGTCACGACGCACCTCGAGTAGCGTCCCCAGCGGGCCTTCGAGGTGCGGAACACGCCCGCCCGCAAGACCGACGTCGAAGACTCTTCGTCGCGCTCCGATTCGACTCTGTCCTCGGTGTCCACGTCTGGCTTCTTGGCGACGTCCTTGAAGGCGACGTCGCCCTGGCTCCTCATTGCCGCTATACTGCCATGACCTGACGCCATCGTCTCTAATAGCAGAAAGCGACGTGTTTTCAATCAATCAATCAATCAATCGACCAACCAATCAATGTATCAATTAGGCCTATACTGCAGAGCAAGAGACACACGGACAAAATGAAGACAGAAACATGTCCAGTTCCGTCCGTGTGTTACTTGCGCTACAGTATATATCCCTCATGACTTCTTTGCGCAAAACACGTACACGGACACAAGGAAAAGAGGCAAACAGCACGGGCGCAACAACACGGGTGCCTCTTTTCCTTGTGTCCGTGTACGGGTTTTGCGCAAAGAAGTCATGAATGAGTACCAACTCGCCCAACTTTCAGTACTGTTGTTAGCATATATCCCGTGTGCATCAGCCTACGACATGTATCATTCAATCAATCTGTCAGAGTCAGTACCAATAAGTTTGATCCAGTCAGTCACTCAGTCAGTGTCACTCAAGGTCTGTCGGTCAGATTCAGTCAGACTGGGCGTGCTATCTGGGCGATATATTCGTAGAGTCAGAAATCGTAGTGCACGGCGCGAATGCGAGACAAGCTGAATGCATGCAGACAATACTGTCTCCATCTTGCTTCGTGTTCTACACTGCGGTTTCTAAAGTACGGTAACAATTCTAAATACTATGGAGTTCCACCATGTTACCAACTGCGATGCATAAGAGGGTTCCTACGCTCACTGTGGCTGGCCTAAAATGTCGCCGTTAAAAATATCACAATATGCTGAAATTTAACCCTGCCTAGAATAGTCCCGCCCCGCATAGTCCTCTGTAGATCTGTGGAGTCATTCTCCTTCAACTTTTTGTGTGTTACCTTCGGTGAGAATGAAGCATCGAGCAGCAGCCATTGCTAAAGCGAAACTCGTAAAAGGTTCGCAACTACGGTTACAAACTAAGCGTACGAAAGAATGTTGATAAAAGGGCATCAAACGCAGCAACGCAGTGCCTGCCGCCGATTATGAAATGCCTGATTATTCTAACCAAAATGAAGTTTCCGGAACACGCCACGACCAAAATATTCATTTCGCTTAAAATACAAAATTCCTTAACGCACAGATAATACTTATACTGCAGTGAATTAAGCAGTTATTTCAGTAGTAATCAGTAGTAATTTCAGTAGTAGTAATAACAGTAATTGTAGCTGACTGACAACGCACAAGAAAACTGCCTCATCTTGCGCCTTCATTGACGTATCGCCGATTACGACTTTAAATATTAATTTATCTTTTTTTTTCAAGCCAAGTCAAGTTTATTACGTATTTCACATTCGGTTACAAGGTTGAAATAGCACAGGAGGAGGTCCCAAAGTTTCTTAGAAACTGACGGGGGAACCTCCTATGGCGACATGAATGGGGTAATTACAAAAATCTGGCCGTAATTATAAAGTAAGTGCAAGAAGAATGTTCACACTAGCGGTTCCTCAACTCAGACAAAAACATGGTCTTGCTCGCTTAGTATACGATACATAGTTATTTTCTCTGATGCTCCGTTAGCGATAAAGTTGAGACATCCTGCACCATAAGCAGCTGAGGGGAACCTACTGACCGTTTGCGAGAACGAGGCCCTCCATACACGTAGCCAGGGGCAGGAGAAGATAGCAAGGACGTGCAACCTCTCCCCCGAATTTTTTTTTTCAATTTTACATGAGTATGTATACACGTGGACGATTCGACTCTGTCCTCGGTGTCCACGTCTGGCTTCTTGGCGACGTCCTTGAAGGCAACGTCGCCCTGGCTCCTCATTGCCGCCATACTGCCACGACCTGACGCCATCGTCTCCAATAGCAGAAAGCGACACGTTTTCAATCAATCAATCAATCGGGCTTGCCATCCCGGTGCATACGACGAGAAAAAAACAACTCCGCACATTGATACAACTTGGGTTTGGGCAAAATTTTTCGCGCAGATGCTTTTTTTTTTTGTAATTTCTTCACAGAAGTTTTTAACAGTTTATTTACTTTGCGGACGCGAATCTTACGCGAATCCCGACCGAAGCTGACTGCGTTAGCCACTGCACCGGGAAATTCCACGGGAGTGGAACTCCCTCGTGGGCCTATACAGTTACGCCTTCGGTTTTCACATGACACAATTGTCTTGTCGTCACTATCTTTGCAGACAGACTATATATTACCGGAAACGATCTTCAGCAGCTACTCCCATTTGGCTCCCTTGCGGCTTAGTGTGTGTAGTTTCGGCATAACCGTACTTATACATAGTTTCAGCATATCTATAAGAGAGCAACGTCCGTCAGCTTGCAAGCATTCTCACCTGCGGACTCGAAGGTGAGCAAAATGGAGCAGGATTGGAGAGCAGAGACGCCGAGGCAGCTGCAAGGCGTGGACGATTGTTCTTCTTCGGGGCACGTGCTATAACGCACCACCACGCGCTCTCAACATCGGCCCCACGTGAAATATAGGACAACCCACTACGGATACGATCCGCCAAGCGATTGACACTAGGAGTAACGAAGTGAACATAAATGCAGAAAAATAAATAGAAAATTGATAAGTATCATGCGGGCTGTAATATATCCTCTGATAACTAACTGTCCCCGAAGACAAAGAAATATTTGTTTGAACGGCTTGGCTTGTGTGTACGGTCTACAACACGGCCACTTCTTATGCATATGGCGCGCTGAATCACCGTTATGCAGATGCTGCGTGTATTCTTGAACATTGCACATTGATAAGAAACCATTTTCGATGCACGGCGAACCGTATAGTGTCACACGCTCTTAGTTTTCTCGTTGTTCCTCAACCCTTACCCCCTCGCCCCCACACCCCCCTCCAGGGTAGGTTGCGTGACTTTCTTTGTTTTTATTTTTTGTTTGTAGCCTGGATATTGTTACGAGTAACTTCTTTAATAATCTATTTACAGCGCACAGAGCTCGACGAGTAAGATGGCGCCAGACCAGCATCCAACGGAAAAACCCACTTCGTCCTCCTCTTTCTTGCAGCCGTGTTTAGCCGCATTTTCGTATCATAACCCCCGGCGGTAGAAGCACCGTCCCGGTGCTAAATTTACGCAGATGATGTCGAAGGGGGGTAATAGGGCTTTAGCCGAGCCACGTGAACGGTGTCGCTCGGAGCTGACGATGACTTTGTGGGATCAGTTGGAACAATCTCGTACGTGACGTCTGTCACTTGGCGAACAATACGGAATGGTCCAGTGTAGGGCGACAACAGTTTTTCCGACAGTCCCACACGCCGAGTAGGTGACCAGAGGAGCACGAGAGAACCCGGAGAAAAGTGCACGTCCCTATGGTGAGAATTGTAGAGCTGTTGTTGGCGCGCCTGTGAAGCCTGTAGACGGTTACGGGCGACTTGGCGCGCGTGGTCGGCGCGGGCAATGGCTTCACCAGCATATTCAGTGGCCGCAGGTAGTAACGTGTCTAAAGGTAGAGTTGGGTCCCGGCCATATAGTAGGTAGAAGGGCGAATATCCGGCAGTGTTGTGACGAGATGAGTTGTAGGCGAACGTCACATACGGCAAATGAATGTCCCAATCGTGGTGGTCTGGCGCAACGTATTTGGCCAGCATATCGGTTAGGGTCCTGTTAAGGCGCTCCGTGAGGCCATTTGACTGGGGATGGTACGACGTAGTAAATTTGTGCTTGGTATGACAAGACCTCAGGATTTCATGAACGACAGCTGATAAGAACGTGCGACCACGGTCGGTGAGAAGTTGACGGGGAGCACCATGCACTAATATTATGTCGTACAGCAAAAAGTCCGCAACGTCGGTAGCGCAGCTGGTCGGGAGTGCTCGTGTGATTGCGTACCGCGTAGCGTAGTCCGTGGCAACAGCAATCCATTTATTTCCGGCTGTGGAGAGTGGAAAAGGGCCCAACAGGTCGAGACCAACTCGGAAGAAAGGCTCGTTGGGAACGTCGATCGGCTGAAGGTAGCCGGCTGGGAGGGCAGACGGCGTTTTGCGACGCTGACAAGGCTCACAAGCGGCGACATAGCGTCGAACAGAGCGGGCAAGTCCAGGCCAAAAAACCCGACGTCGTACTCGATCGTACGTGCGAGAAACGCCCAAATGGCCCGTTATGGGAGCGTCATGGAGTTGATGCAGGACAGAGGAACGCAGGTGCGCTGGGATGACAGGAAGTAAGTCTAATCCGAAGGAATCAAGGTTTCGGCGATATAGGATCCCGTCTTTCACCAAAAACATTCGTACGGACGGGTCGCGTGGCGTTGACTCCAGTTTGTCAATGATGGCTCGTAAAGAAGCATCCCGACGTTGCTCTTCGCCAATGTTTAACAGCTGCGACACGGAAAAAACGTCCGTGATAGCGTCGGTATCGGTTGCTTCGTCAACAGGGTAGCGGGATAAACAATCCGCATCCTGATGTAATCGCCCTGTTTTGTACATTACAGAGAACGTGTACTCTTGAAGGCGTAGAGCCCAACGAGCGAGACGTCCCGTGGGGTCTTTCAGGGAGGCTAGCCAGCAGAGCGCGTGATGATCCGTCACAACACGGAATGAGCGCCCGTACAGGTATGGGCGAAACTTGGCGACTGCCCATACAAGGGCGAGGCACTCGCGCTCCGTGATGGAATAGTTGCGCTCGGCTGGAGATAGTAGTCGACTTGCGTAGGCTATAACACGGTCGTGTCCGCGTTGTTGCTGCAATAGCACAGCTCCTATGCCGTGTCCACTGGCGTCCGTGTGAACCTCGGTTGGGGCTAATGGATCAAAGTGAGCCAAGATTGGTGGCGTTGTAAGCAGTGTCGTAAGTTGCGAAAACGATGACGCTTGATCATGGCCCCAGGTAAACGACGCGTCTTTCTTCAAGAGGTCTGTGAGTGGGCGTGCAATGGTCGCAAAGTCCTTAACAAAGCGTCTGAAATACGAGCACAACCCCACAAAACTGCGGACATCCTTTGTGGTCCTCGGAACGGGAAAGTTCGTGACTGCACGAATTTTCTCTGGGTCTGGACGCACGCCTTGGGCATCGACAAGGTGACCAAGCACGGAAATTTGGCGACGAGCGAAGTGGCACTTGGAGGCGTTAAGCTGGAGTCCGGCTCGGCGAAAAACGTCCAAAATAGCTGACAAACGATCGAGATGCGAGTCGAATGTGGGCGAAAAGACAATAACATCGTCAAGGTAACACAAGCAGGTGGACCATTTCAACCCTTGAAGCAATGAGTCCATCATTCTTTCAAATGTGGCTGGTGCATTGCAGAGTCCAAAGGGCATCACCTTAAACTGATAAAGACCATCAGGAGTGATGAATGCGGTCTTCTCGCGATCCATCTCGTCGACGGCTATCTGCCAGTACCCTGACCGAAGGTCAATAGTTGAAAAATAGGTGGCACCATACAGGCAGTCGAGGGCGTCGTCGATGCGAGGTAAAGGGTAAACGTCTTTTTTGGTAATTTTGTTAAGGTGACGGTAATCGACACAAAAGCGCCATGTTCCATCTTTCTTTTTAACAAGGACGACTGGAGACGCCCAGGGGCTGCATGAAGGCTCGATAATGTTTTTCGCAAGCATTTTGCCAACTTCATGTTGTAATATTGCACGCTCCGACGCCGACACACGGTAGGGGCGTCGGTGAATGGGGGTTGCATGGCCAGTATTTATGCGATGGGTGACAATGGTCGTTTGGCCTAAAGAGTTGCTGGCAAAGTCGAAAATGCTACGATAGCCCTCAAGAACGTGGCAAAGCGCTGAAGCTTGCTCAGACGTGAGGTCCGATGACACCATTCGCTCAATGTCGGCACCCCAAGAACGTGATGGAGTGGAACCACTGACTGAGCTGCAGCAATCGTCAACTCTGAAGGGCTCGACATGGTCATCTTGGAGAGCAGTAATTTTGGCCAGGGAGATACCCTGTGGCAGAACTTGGGTGGTGACTGAAAAGTTGACCAGTGGAAGGAAGGTGCGGTTTTTCTTAATCGTCAGAATCATATGCGGCACAGCAACCCCATGCGTAAGCATCACTGCAGGAATCGGGGCCACCATGTAATCACCATCAGGTACTGGCGGCGTGGAGGATAAGTCGACATGTGTGACGGAGTTAGGAGGGAGACGCGTGAAATCAATGCAGCAGAGGCTGGTTTGCGGTGCGCTAGGCGGGTCGGAAAAGAGGGGTAAATCGAGATGGAGAGAGCCAGCTGAACAGTCTATGAGGGCAGAGTGCGTGGCTAGAAAATCCATACCGAGAATGAGTTCATGAGGGCAATGTTCGATAACGGCGAAAAGAACGACAGTGCTTCTCTCCGCAATAGACACTCGCGCAGAGCACATGCCAAGAATTGCGGCAGTTCCTCCATCGGCGACTCGTACAGCTCGGTTGAGGGCGGGCGTGACAACTTTTCTAAGTCGGCGGCGAAGGTTAGCACTCATAATGGACACATGCGCGCCAGTATCTATCAACGCACTGACACGAACATTGTCGACAGTAACGTCCAAAAGGTTCCGGTTCGTTGTTAACGTTAATCGAGGATTTCTTACGAAGGTCGTCAACGCAGCTCCACCTCCAGAAGCTGCACGGCCTAGTTTTCCGGTCGGAGATGCTGCGAATAGGTCGGGGAGGCAGCACGGCGTTGTGGGGGCGACCGGGACTGACGACGAGCAGGGGACGGTGACCGGTCGTAGCGAGGTCTGCTGAGAGGTGCTGTAGGAGCGGAAAATGTGGTCGGCGTTGATGAAGAAAGTGATGGGGACGATTGGGGAGCAGAAGTGGTGGGATACTGAGGTGCATAATGGGACGGTGGAGCCCAGCGGCTGCGGCAGTGACGTGCGATATGACCAACGCGTCGACAGTTGAAACATATGGGCCTATCATCAAGGGTACGCCATTGGGACGGATTGCGTTGTATGCGAGGAGCAGAAGGGGGACGAAAAGAAGGTGCAGCAGAGTATACGGCAGGTACAGGATGTAGGCCGACATTCGATAGCTCTTGACGAACGACGGCTTGTATCAAAGAAATCGTGGTCGGGGAAGGCGTAGGCGTCGGTAGTGGCGTGGCTACCGGTTGTGCTGCCTCGACCTCTCGACGAATGATGCGTGTGAGGTTGTCACATGGAGGGGCCTGGTGGAAGACGTCGTCACACGAAGAGGTGACCGCTGTGTTCGGAAGGCGCACGATGTTTTGGGCTACACGGCGGGCTTTAGCTTGTTCGAGACGTCGGCATTCTTTAAGGATGTTGTCGATGCTCGAGATGTTGTTAAAAACCAGCAGGTTGAAAGCATCATCGGCTATGCCTTTCAAGACGTGGTTAACCTTTTCTTCTTCGGACATGGACTGGTCGGCCTTGGAACAAAGGGCCAAAACGTCAAGAATGTAGGAGACGTACGATTCGGTAGAAGACTGGGCCCGTGTGGCAAGAGTCTTCTTCGCAGCGAGCTGACGACCAGATGAATCGCCAAACAGGTCACGTATCTTTTCTTTGAAGAGATCCCAGCTCGTTATGTCGGCTTCGTGGCTTTCAAACCATGTTCGGGGAGTGCCGTCCAGGTAGAAAAGCACGTTGGCGAGCATGAGCGTGGGATCCCAGCGGTGAGTTGCACTGACGCGCTCGTACCGCTTCAGCCAAGTGTCGAGGTCGATCGTACCATCACCGGAGAAAGTGCCGGGATCCCGGAGGTGCGGGAGTGTGACGTAGGTGGTGGCTTGGACTGACGAGGGCGGCGTAGAGGAAGTACCAGCAGTCGAAGCAGTCGAAAGCTCACCGATGGTGCGACCGCTGCGCGTCTCCATCGAGGTACAGGGGTCGTCCACCTCCACCAATAATGTTACGAGTAACTTCTTTAATAATCTATTTACAGCGCACAGAGCTCGACGAGTAAGATGGCGCCAGACCAGCATCCAACGGAAAAACCCACTTCGTCCTCCTCTTTCTTGCAGCCGTGTTTAGCCGCATTTTCGTATCAATATCATGGCACATACCCAACTGGGGGATCGACCAAGGTAACGTAGTATCTTATAAATGGTTACTGCCATAGACGGCGTCGTACCCAATGAAGTGAAGTGTGCACTATTGCTTACCAACAAAAAGTAATGCGAAAGAACAGAAAGAAACATTACAAAAATAAAGGGCAAGATAGTAAGAAATAAAGGAAGGAAATAAGCGGTATTACAAAAACGATAAGCTCATTGTTGGAGCCGACGAGACAGCTGAGTTGACCTAACACTATTAATGTGGGATGTATGTCTTCTATTTCATCACATATTAAAATTATTTCCCGAGTATTTTTCCCCGAGCATTTTTAACATAATGTCCAGTTAACATCATGTTGAAATACGTTTAGTGGCTCGAATGAAATCACGCACTGCATCACAATTCCGTAGCAATGTTCCGAAACGGAGGCACCAAAATTTAGAACAGTTTCTACGGTTAAACTTCAATCTAGTTTTTTTTTTCTCTGTGATTCTCCAATCTTTCTGTGGTGTTTTAGGCATCTAAAATTTTCCCACATCATGATGCACCAACTAGACAAGAAAAAAGTGCTTTCAATGTTGTGTTAGCTCTTATCTAAACTTTTTTTTTTCTGCGCATCATAGCGTCACCTTCCTCTGGGGTGATCGGCCCATCCTCGACATAGCAATTATGTCATGTGGATGACGGTATAACGTCACATCTTTCGGCAATATGTTTACGTTGTGACAAGATCAAAAAATGTTCCCTCTCCAGACGCCCCTCGCCCGAAGAAGGTTGCCTGGGTTTTTGGGTCACATTTATTGCCTTCCATGCTGGCAGAGTGTTCAGCCGTCCCGCAGGCATATAAGGATTGCAAAAGAACAAATTTTTCCCTCAAGGTCAATGTGCAGCGAGGTGGTTGAGGCTTTGGCCTTAAAAAGCAAAAAGCATGCTTTTATCATCATCATGGCCATTATCATGCTGGCTAAGCCCACTGAAGGGCAAAGGACTCTCCCAAGTTCCACCAATAAATCCAGTACTCTTTCTGCTGCCACGGTATACCTGCAACTTCTTAATCTCTTAATCTCATATCTGCCCACCCAATTTTCTGTATCTCTATCACGCGTTTACGTTCTCTTGGAATTCAGTCTTTTACCCTTATTGACCAGTGGTTGTCCTGCTACGCGCTACGTGTCCAGCCAATGTCCATTTTTTTCTTTTTGATTTCAACTCTAATATCATTCACCCCCGTTTCTTTCCTCACCCACTCTACTCTCTTCTTCCTGTCTCTCAAGGTTACACCTATCATTTTCCTTTCCATCGTTCGCAGCGTCCTCAATTTAAGTTGAACCCTCTTTGTAAGCCTCTAGATTTCTGCTCAGCAGGTAAGTGCCGGTAAGATGCAGCACTTATGCAGCTCCCTCTTGAAGGATAGAAGTAGACTATTATTGATGATTTGAGAATGCTTGCCGAATGTGCTCCACCCCCTTCTTACTCTTATATAGTTACCTCGTGGTTACTGCCTGTCCTAAATAGACGAATTCCTTTACAACTTCCAGTGTCTCGCGAGCCATCGAAAATCACTGTTCTCTGAAGAGACATTGCACATTACTTTAGTTCTATGCATATTAATTTTCAGACCTATTTTTCAGCTTTTCGTGTCTAGTTCAGTCACCACGAACTCTAATTCGTTCCCCGAGTTACTTACTCATCGTTGCAATGTCATCAGCGAATCGCAGGTTACTAAGATAACTCCATTGACTCTCGTCGGCAACTCTTTCCAATTTAGGTTCACGGAAACTCCCTATACACACACGGCGAATAGCATTGGTGAGATCATGTCTCCCTGCTTTACACATTTCTTTATTAGGATTCTGCCGCTTAAATTGAGGGGTGCTATGACGGCTGTGAATCCACTGTAGATTTTTTTTTTAGTATGCTCTCCACTGTGCTTTTTCCAGTGATTTTTTCCACTATGCTTTTTTTTCCAGTACGCTTTCCAGTTTGCGACACCCCGAATACGCTTTAATGTCAGGGTAGATAAGAACAAGGCTGGAACTCGTGCCGTGTGGGGAATACGGCCTCGGTTCTCGAAATTCCAGAGGGGAGATATTACTAGAGCTCAATTAAAAGACGAGATTTATTTATTGATAAGTAATGCAACATTATAACTGCAATCACTCGCTATTCAAGCAGACAAATGTGTCTTCGTACAATCGTGTCATCGGCGTAGCTCGACTAATGCTCAGTTTGTAGGTCTCAGATACTGGATCACAGGTATGAGATACCATCCAAGATATCGCAACTACAGTCATTATCTATGAAAAGCTTTCATAGATAATGATTGCGCCTGTAGATAGACGCAATAATTAGGAGGCTGTATATTGTTGCCCACTTATTTACCAGTTATCAATTCACGTTTTATTGTCTTATTTAAAATGACTGTATGAGTTCCGCACGTTTAGACCATGCCCAGTGTTTGCAGCATACTTAATTTCTAGGTACACTGCTTCGTAACGACCCCCAGGGTTTGTGTGTGTGCCACTGTCCAAGGTTTTTTATCTACTCCAGAACAGTTATCCGAACTTGGGATCTGTGATTCAGCTAACAACACAACACATAATTAGTATTATTGTATACACATCCCGGTTAGTAAACTATTACACACCTCGATCGTTCTTGATCGAACAGTTGTGCCACCGTCAGCTGGGTAGCCTAGCTAGACGAAGTCACCCATGAAGTATTTTGCACCTGTACACGACCGACGCGTCACGGACCACTTAACGACAATAATACCAAAACAATGGACTGTTTCATTTTTATTTTTATTAATGTTACTCCCGTGCCAGCTCTTCGAAAAAATAACGATGCCTTTCGTCCTTCGTGGTGAGGTTATTTTTAGACATCCCGAGTTCCTCACTCGCCACTTTCATCGTTTCGCAGCAGTCGAATCACTTCGTATACCCTGCCGCACGAAGGATTGATTGTAACAACCCGGATGTTGCGTCGCACCTCGTGGATGGAACAGTCAGATGTCCAGGTCTGTCGCTGCCGGCCATGGTGTCTCCGAAGAAGCTTGTCCGACGCGGTTCTTGAAGCCCCGGACGCACTCATCTCGCCGTTCGCAAGCAGTTCCGATTCATCACGTGAATCTACTTTGTGAATGGTCCTCACAATCCGAAGTACAGGCACCCGCAGTCTTATAGTTCTTCTGGTGCCAAAGTCACCGGCGTCGCACTTGGTGGCCCATAGAAGCGTGGTCATCAGGATGTCTCCCTCAAGACCGTGAGTAGTCCAACGTGTTTGATTAATACGTATTCATAAGATAAACGAGTGCAGGGTTTTCTGTTTGGGAGACCAAGGTTTACATACACCTCACCCCCCTCTCTGTTTGTCGAGTCCAAATAAAACTAGCTTGCGATGGATTGAGTGAAGGATAACTTGCTATTCAGTACTACCTGCCTTTGGTCCCCACTTTGGCGGAACTAAACGTTCGAAATAAGCAGTTCTTGCACAGCAACATTAGGGGTGTTCGGCAGCCGTTATCGCGAAAAAAAAAAAGGCGTGCCTATAACCCTGCACACACGACAATGGCGGGAACGGTCCGAATAAGTATAAGTATTGGCGGCCCACCTCTATTCCAGCCTTCCCTGGTACAGGGCGGTGATACCCATCGGCAACACCACCACCATATTGAGTCAAACAGTTGAGCCTGTCACTGTGTGGTGTTGCATTTTTTGTTTGAACGGTGGGCTTTCAATACCCTGTACGAATTAACGCTGGTAAAGAGGAATCATAGGTATAAGACAGACTTGCCCCCCCCCCCCCTGTAGCTTCCACCCTGCTGCAACCAGCTAGTCAGATTAAGTATATAGTTTCTCTTGCAACTGGGCGTAACCTGACCATTTCAAACCCCTGATCTGCCGCGTGTTAAGCGATCTTTCTCTCTTCTAGTTAGCATAACACGCTCAAGGGAAACTGCTATGGGGGTCAGCTGGTACGACTTCATGACTGCTCGCACAGCCGAAAACTGGTGTAAGGACAAGTAGAAAAAAGACACACTCAGAGAGATGAGCCTACTATAAGACGCCATTTATTTACGTGCCAGACACGTACGACACGACAAGAACAGGAAAAAAAAGATGAATTGGCCGTCAGTACGCGCATCACCTTGTACATGTCTTTTTTCTACTTGTTCCCACGCCAGTTCTAGGTAGGGTGAACAGTCATGACTGCTCAAAGGACATGTGTTTATAACAGAGCAATCCTTGACCCCCTTTCACCGCTCTCTTATGTGGTATTCTCTTCCACCATCCGGGCCAAATTTTATATTTACTCCGAAGTGAACACGAACAACTCACGAGACCTCATATCGCTCCCTACCCCAATCCCTCGAGACATATTCGTGGGGGCTTTTCACAAACACGGGTCGCAGTTGAACTCTCGCTACGTCACTCTTTCCTGGTCGGCAGGCACCTGGCACTCGCCGTGCCCATGCTCCTCGCAGCGCCCGAGATGGTATTCAAGGGGCCGTCTCTCGCTCGTTCCGACGTGCGTGGTGCGGCGCCAACTAAGGTCATCGGTAGGACGAGGTCCACACACGACGTGGCGGTGGTGCCCGCAGTGACGTCACTCTACTGGACGCCGCCGTCGTCGCCGCCGCTGCCTCCTCGTCGTCTTCGTCGTCGTCCATGTGTCCCCTGCGCTTCTCGCCGCATCGCCGGGCCAGCGCCACGCACGACAGGCAAGCGGCGATCAGGGCCAGCTGAACGAGGAACGCCGCCACCACGGCCGCGGTCAGGACGCTGGGCGTGGCGCAGACCATGCGCGAGTCGCTCCTGGACGCTGTGGCAAGGAAGGCGCCGTCAGAAGGACTTTTCGGCTCAGTCCGGGTTGGTAAGAAATTTGCACCTCTAACACGTTAAGAGCAATGCGTAGTACAGTTTACGGATTGCCCGCTTGCCATACCCCCCCGATTTACGGGTTACCCTCTTGCCTGTTAACTGGTTTCCGTGTTACCGTTTATGGCTTGCCCGGAACACTGTTGCAAACATAGCCGACGCGAGTAAGTCACTGCGCGAGGAAATCAGAACTCGGTCATTTGTGAACAGTTTTGTAGAATTCCGTGATTCATCGCAAGGTCCTGAGAATGTGAAAGACACGTTCACGGACGAAGAACACGTATCACCATGATGCGTGCCTTTCGCGCTTTCAGAAGCTATGGATCAACACCAACTATCCTAACCTCAGTTGTTGCTAATACATTGTAGCTTTGAGGACAGAACCGCTTGTTGAAAGAGAGGCTCTAAGAATGCGTTGAGCACTAATTGTCTAGTAAAATTGGTCATATTAAACTCGTAGGGCGCAGGAGAAAGCCACGCCCTTCCATTAGCTGAAAGTGGACGTTTTATCGTGCCCCTATCATGATGGCACTGCGGCCACAATGTTTTGGGGACATGCCTTGAATCTTGAGAGTACTTCAACAATTACTTCTATATGATAACATCCCCAATACATTCCTTGGCATCATTGTCTGTTAGTTGTCAGTAACATTCACAAGTGCTTGATCTCACGAAAATGAGTGAGCGTTATTGCATGCAGTATTAATGAAAATTCTCTGTGTGAGAGACAGCTATAGAGAGTGGACGGCGCTGACATATTTTTCTCAGATTGTAAACGACTGTAGCAAGCCTTGTGACTCCTCGCGACTGCACAGGTGCCAGCCCCTGTCCTGGACACCGTTCAATCAGGAGACCCCACTCACTTCGGTCCCGGCTGCTGAAGACGCCCGAGTCGGTGGCGCCCCCTGCAATGCCCTGCACGATGATCTCCCTCTGCAGCGGATACTCGGGAAGAGGCATGGTAGGCAGTATGTGCTTCTTGGCGCCGTTAGACTTGGCGCTGCTCGTCGCCGCCACCGGCGTGGTGGCGTTGGGGGCTTCCGCGCCGGATTTGGGCGTCGTTCGCGTGGCCGACCGGCGGCTCATGCGCCTCTGGAGGCCCAGCGGCTGGAAGTACATGCGCCGCCGCCTCCGACGTTTGCCGAAGGACCGAGCTCCAGTCGAGGTGCACGTTGCCGGCGCGCATTCGTGCAGGCAGAACTGCACCGTGACCTGCGACGCGCGCAACATCGTCATTGCGTAGATCAAAGACTATTTTACGGATATACGTTTCAGTGCCGCCATATTGGGCTGCTAACCTCCGAGTTTCGTATCTTTCGTAAAAAAACGAGTACACAGCATTACGGTAGACGTGTGTGCATGAAAACGGTTGGGTTGGTGCATACAATGTTTCATGACCTTATTAATTTACGACGCGATATACAAAAACAAGAAAACATTGGCTTAAAAGCCCAAGATGGCGGCGATCAAATGTCTTACGGAAAAAAGGCTATACTTGGGCAACTCCCTTAAACACTGGCGTTTTGCGTGAGTATTTTAGTAATAAAATAGCATGAAGTGATGAGATAAGTACACCACGTAACTGTCTCTACTAGAGTTGGCCACATCAGTGGTACTGCACAGGATAAGGGATAAGGTGGGATTAAAAGAAATAGATGGGAAAGTAAGGTGACGGTTAGAGAATATCGCGAACGGGTCCCCGATCGGCGAGCGGTTGTCGAGGAGAGGGCATCGCGGACGGAGCAACCGTCAAGCGTGAATTCCACCGGGCGCTTCCAAAAGCACACTGGCACCATCATTACCTGTTGTAAAATCTGCAGAATTCTACCTTTTATTTATTTTTGTATCGAATCTCTAGTCGGTGATGTACTATTCGAATCATTGCTGGTACGTTCATAACAGCGCGTCAGAGGACAAAGTAGGTCAAACTAAATAAAAAAAAAAGATTGGGCATTTTTCAGACAATCAAACCGGGACTGCCGTCATCCCTCCTGTACCGTCTAATTTAATCTAACTAAGGCACGAAAAGTCTATAGTCACTCACACAGGTGCAATATCTTGTGGTTCGAATAGTCATTTGTGATATATATATATATACCTGAAATCGTACTACAACGTCGTCGGCGAACTTGAAGGCTTCAAACCGGCTCTGCAACGTCCTTGTCTTGTCCCCGGGCAACTTCTCCAGAGCGGGAAAGATGTTTTTGTCCGTAGGACAGCTGCGCCGCGAATTCGGGAAAAAAATAGAACGGAAGCAGGAGCTATTTACGGGGCAGGTAGTAATAACTATAATCACTGCGTAATTGTCGCCAATGAAAAATAGTAAACAAGCTCAATACCATACAAATGCATGCAAAAGAACGCTCACGTACTCAGTACCATTTCTTCGATATAAGAAGTGTACAGTGAACAGAAAAGTTTACATAAAACGAATATTCGCATAAACGAAATCTTTTCAAAAGAACATATAAGGTCACCAAGATGATTAGTGATCGATCATTAGGAGCTTGCTATACATGTTTCTTAGGTTCTCCTCTCTAACAGTAGCAGTTACAATTCCGGCATCACACATATTCACAAAGGTCTAATAATAATAATAATAATAATAATAATAATAATAATAATAATAATAATAATAATAATAATAATAATAATAATAATAATAATAATAATAATAATAATAATAATAATAATAATAATAATAATAATAATAATTGTTCAGTTTTCACGTTTCGAAACCACGATACACGGGACGCCGTAGTGTCGAACTCTGGGAAATTCGGCCACCTGAGCTTGAATAACGCACACCTAAATCTAAGTACACGTGCTTCTATAGAGCATTTCGACCTCATCGAAATGCGAGCGTTGCATCCATGATTCGGTGACCTTCGCGTCAGCAGACAAACATTACAGTCACGAGACCACCGTGGCGGGTAAACGGGAGTTGCTACACTGTAAAGTTGTCATCGCAACATACAGACACGCCCTTACTAACCATAAATGAAGGTGAGCTATAGCTATTCCAGTTCTCGCTGTTGCGAAACTGCCGTTGCATGCAACGCGGGGTGCTATGTAATATAGCTGGCCGAGAATGATGGCCCTTATGAAATGTTGGCCGCCTGTATATAGCACCTACCCAGAGCTGTCTATGAGGACGATGGAATCGTCGTTCTGGCCACTTGTCGCAACCAGGTTCCTCGCGAACAGTCCGAAGACACCTGCAGAGAAATATGTAAAGAGAAGAAGACAGACAACACGGGTACTTTCCCGTTTCGAAAGTTCGGAGGGTGACACGTGCGCGATTACAGCGCATCCTAAATGGACATTTTGCACGCGGCTGACATCATTATCGTTACCATCATCATTATCATCGCCACCATCGTGTCCCCATCACCATGTTGCATGGCGAGTGCTCTGGCCACAGTGGCGTAATGGAGTCATTGAGGAAGGGAGAAACTGCCGGGAAGCGTCAGGTGATTTAGCAGCCCTCGACAAGCCAACATTCTTTGACGTAAACATTCCCGGCCAGTACGCGGTGCATTCTGGGTAGGATTATGCCTTCGCATCAGATGCAACCAAAGAGAGCCCACCAACAGTATGGGACTTGCCTATCACGTTACCAGGGCATGTTTCCTCCATAACTTTTCTTTTTTTTACTAGGCTTCAATGTTGTAACGTGACACTCCCTTCTAGTTTTTGCCTTCCTCCACGTTCCCAAGTGTTCTCCCGTCCCGCGTGATTCGAGGTGGTACGTACTGTCGTCGTCCATCTCGATTCGCAAGAAGAGCTCGTCGCCGAGCTTGGCGCCCGCCACGTCCACGCCGGCCCTGTCCGTGATGCGAAGACGCACGTTGGGCGCCGGGGCGGTCGCGTTCACCACGCCCGGCAAGCGGCTCGCCGGACCCACTCCTCTGAAAGGCAATAGGCGTTAATGAGAGCGCCGCACCGGATTACGGCGAGAGCTGTCTCCTGCACCCCAAATCTAGTTGAATACCATAGAATTTACAAAAGCCTACCTCGCTTGGAGGAATCACTAGGGAGAGAGAGAGAGCCAGAAACCATTCCTCCTGTGCATGCAAAACTCATCGTAACGAAGTCGCATCTGACACAAAACTATCTTCGTTATATAAGATAATTCATTATAAACCTATATTTATAGCACTGCGTCCACGGCAAGACAATTTTTCAGTTACTTTATCACCCGCAATCATTCTAAAAGGTTTATTAACAAAACCACTGCTAGCAAAGCTATTCGTTAATTATTTCGTCATAACCGATAATGCGTTACATCCGTGCTGCATTCACACCCCAACTAAGATTCAAACAGGTTAGGAATATCTTTAAATGAGAGGAAGGCAAAGTACCTATGGTGTATTCTTCACACACGCACGCACACGCACACACACACACACACACACGCACAGAAACACACACACACAAACACACACGCACGCACACACACACAAACACACACTCGCACACACACACG
The DNA here is from genome assembly GCF_013339725.1 of Rhipicephalus microplus. Lineage (NCBI taxonomy): Eukaryota > Metazoa > Arthropoda > Arachnida > Ixodida > Ixodidae > Rhipicephalus > Rhipicephalus microplus. The sequence continues at coordinate 109,955,959 of NC_051175.1, read as the reverse complement.
CGCACACACAAACAAACAAACACACAAACAAACAAACACACAAACGCGCGCGCACACACACACACACACACGCACACACACACACGCACACACACACACTCTTTTCTCGCTCACGAGAGGGCGAGAGCAACTGAAGTCGCACACCACGCTCACCCCACGAGCACCTTGTAGGTGTTGGTGACCGTGCGGTTGCCGGTGTCGAAGATGCAAAACAGCTTGACGATCCTGTCACCCTTCTGCTGAATCACCGGATGCTGCTGGATCACGATGGTGCTCGTGAACCGGCCGCGGTCCTGCGGAGTCGGTAATGCGCCAGGGAACAGTATTAAATGAAAAGAAAAAAATTCAAAGCCAGTCCTATCTCTTGAAAACAATCGGACAGCGTAGTTGTAAGCGCGTGAGTCTGTGTGATTGGCCAGCGAAGTCATGTGCATCATCATCGTTCCGTATCGTTTTTTCCCCCTCCCAGCTCTGGTCACGTCACCCACTTGTCGCTCACTACTACTACACTGTAAACCGAAGAAAGCGAAAGTGGAGTAAATGCCGCAGTTTACCCTCGCACCACAACAAACACAAAAGTGAGTCGATGAAAGTATTATCCTGCAAGACGAGGGTGCAGCGTGCAAACTGATGATGTAAGCGTTGTACCATAGGGAGCATCGTTTACGACTGCGAGGCTTTCTGGTTCAGTGCAGGCACCGAACTATACTGGTCGGCAAGTGCGTAGGCAAACGGTCCGCTAAGAAAACCAAGCTTTTTTTTTTAAGTGTAAACGGTCATGCCAACTACGAAAGGAGTGAAGTCCTTAATAGCGTTCATCGCTCAGAAGTTCGGTTTCCAGATCCAGCTTACCCTAGGTGCGTTCATTCAGGGGAGGCGAAGGCTCGTGGCAGCACCCCCAACCTCCCTATTATGTCAATATATGAAACTAACCTTGCGACCCCCCCCCCCCCCCCCCGAGTTACAGCACCCCTTCCTTATTATGTCAATGCGTGGGATTGACGTTGCACCCCCCTCTCAGGTAAATAGGAGGGGGTGAGCGGCCACCCCCCCCCCGTGCGCACGCCTTTGCAGCTTACCCATACTGCGACCAAAACAGAAAAAATACTCACGTCTTCGGACACTCCGCACCGGCGATCCATGAGGCCCATGACGAGCGTGGTCTCCCGAGATCCACGTCCCTGGATGTCGCAGCCGGAGGCTTCGTCTCGCGGGTAGATCCTGCCCGCGAACGGATCCTTGGTGTGCAGGGTGAGTGCCATCGACTCCCGCGTGCACGACAGCTGCACGGCTGCATGACGTGGCGAGGAAAAGAAGCGCTTGTCCCTAAAGCCCCCGAAAGCTTCGGCATCCGTGGCCTCCGAGAAGGGGTGGCGCACGATGGCTGAGCGTCGCCATTCCCCGAGGTCATAGATCAGGCCAAATAAATTTTGAAAACTACTGAAAAATGGCACTGCTGTCGCTTGACTACCACAGAAGTTTTTCTTAAAAAGCAAAAAAAAAAAACGTGGCGTAAAATTACGATAGAAAACTAAGGCACACCGTATTGCAGAAGTCTTCTTGCAGACTAGGTTGAATGGCTCGTGAGATTTCAAGTACCAAAGCGACTCAGTCTATGAAAGACGCCGTAAAGGAGGGCTCCGGCTAATTTCGGCAACCTGCATTCCTTCAAAGTACACCTAAATTAAATACAGTAAAAAGTTGTTAACGCGTTCTGCAAAGTTCTACAAAAAACAAACAAAAAAACAACGCTCCACAAGCGTATTATCCCAGGAATGTACAGTTAATTCATTAAAACGTGACGCAGTTTTGTTTGATGACGTCACAAAAGCTGGGCGGCTCTCTCGGCTATATACCTATAGCTTGTCTCCTCTGTTGAGCTTTCTCATTTGCAGCTTGGTTCATTTGGATACTCTGTCACGCATTTGTAAATTAGAAAAGCAGCGCAAAAAAAAAAAAAAGACGACGCACAAGGGAAGGAACACGCAGGACAGGCCCTGACCTAACGACGAAGGATACTGTTTTGTTGCTTCGACGCTTTGTAAAGGGAAATCGGCGAGAAACCAACGGCATGTGAAATTTCATAACTTCGTCACGACACTTAGACGGAATAATCATATACGAGATTGCACGTCCTAAAACTACGATATAATGATGAGAGAAGCCGTATAGTGGTTGACTCCGGAAATTTCCACCGTGTGGCGTTCTCTAACCTGCACTGACATTGCACAGTACGTGGACATCTACCATTTCGCCTCCGTCCAAATGCAACCACCACGGCCGGGATCCAAGCCACGACCTTCGGTTCAGCAGCCGAGAACCGTGTATCACTGTATACCACTGTGGCGGACACATGGGCGGAAGCTGTCAATCATTACAAAAGCTGCGGAGGCTATGGAGAGATGACGTCTTTGTGGTTATAACACGCGGAATCGTAAGGCATACGTGAGATAACTCTTTCTTTTTGAAATAGAAAATAAACGAAGGAGTTTTTGTCACTGTTACTTGGCGACGGCTACCCCTTTCCACTTAATTGGTACAAATAAAAATACAAAAAAAGCAATAGCATATACACATATATACAGTCCTACATGGGTGAGAGCAAAAGTTCTCCTATATGGGCAGAACAAACACGTATAGACGACACGCTCACTTTTAACTTTTGTCCACTCAGTATTCGTCACAAATCTTCGTTTCTTCGAAGAACTGTTGCAGCACCTTCATTGCTTTGCCGTTTGTTTTGGATGGCCATGGACCTAGTATTTTCTTCAACCCGAATGGTCGCTCAGGATCTAACCTATGCAGTCCTTGTTCTAGTCGCCTTCGGTGTGTGTCGTGTTTCGGACAGTCGAGCAAGAGGTGACAGATATCCTCGTCGTCGTGGCCGCATGAACACGCTGACGATGTTGCACGATGAATACGAAGTAGGAAGTGCTTTGTGTAAGCAGTTCCGAGTCGTAGGCGATGAATGAGTGTGTCGATACGTCTTGGGAGGTCACGGTATTCAAGATTAGGATCAACAGAATATAGGATCGATTCCCTTGTTTTGTCTGTGAACCAGGTAGACAGGCATAGTTCACGTTTTGTTGTTCTCAAAATTCTATTCGCATCATATTGAGATACCGGAATGAGGCACGTTCACGTAGAATTATGAGCGGTTTTCGCCAACTCATCGGCCATTTCATTTGCCTTAATTCCGCAGTGACTGGGAACCCATAAGAGATAACTCTTATTCGCTTACCGTCAGGGACTGTCTGTCCACGCAAGCGTCGCCTATTCGGTTGATAACAAAGACCTCGGCGATCAGACCAGTGTACCCGCCACGGTGGTCTAAAGATTACGGTGCTCTGCTACTTACCCGCAGGTCACGGGATCGAATCTCGTCTGCGGCGGCTGCATTTCGAATGAGTCGAAATGTTTAGACACCCGTGTACTGTGCGTTGTCATTGCACGCGAAAGAACAAAAGATCGTCGGAATTTCCAGAGCCCCTCCATGGACTTCGGCACGCGTCATAATCACATCATATGGTGTTGTGTACGTAAAACACTCGGTATTATTATCACTGTACTCAGATGCTTTTGCACAGCCACCCGCTTTTTCTTAAAGCTGATCGCGCGATGGTCGACCACCGAGTCGATAAGCGCCGCTGCGACAAAATGAATGAGAATACGCACATGCGCGCAGCGAGCACTGCGGTGCAACTTTTGTCTGCCAAGCTGTTATACGAAAGGAAGCTAACCCCACATAATTTTTCGTCCTTGTTTTTTTTTCTGTTTGCGGCTTGAAGTGGCGGTTACACATCTTTGCCCCGGTAAAGTGCTGCGAACCATAGGCAAAAAAAAAAGCTCAGTATTTATTATCAGCGGATTGCATCGATCCCAAGCGCGACCACCTCACTTTTCCGTTATAACGTGAAATAAGCATTCAGAAGGAAAAAAAAAAGGATGACAATATACCTGTTCAAAAGAAGCGGGGGTGTTGCCCTGTTCCTGGAACAGCTTGCGGAAGACAGCTACGCAGACCGCGCATTCTCGTCCATTTCAACAGTTCGCTCCCTTATACAATAAACTCGGCTGTCGACAGTTGCGCGCTCACGTTAAAAAAAAAGAAATAGAAAAGCCGGCTCACGGATTCAAACGCGACGTCAAATTTTCCAGTATAACAACTGGTATGAACAGTCGCTTGAGATGGCCATGTTATGTCGTGTTAATCGGGTCTCTAAAGTTAACATCGGCTGTGATCTGCACGTTCGAGCTGAAATTACGCCGACATGATCCCAACTGAATACGATGGAAACGAAAGTGTCCGCGTTACTTCGGCTCTAATTTGTCCCGTTACAATCCCTGAGTACTGTACTCTTCTACGACTTACACCGACATGACCCCAACTGAATACGATGGAAATGAAAGTGTCCATGTTGCTTCAGCTCTACTTTGTCCTGTTACAATCCCTGAGTACTGTACTCTTCTACGACTTACACCGACATGACCCCAACTGAATACGATGGAAATGAAAGTGTCCGTGTTGCTTCAGCTCTTCTTTGTCCTGTTACAATCCCTGAGTACTGTACTCTTCTACGACTTACACCGACATGACCCCAACTGAATACGATGGAAACGAAAGTGTCCGCGTTGCTTCAGCTCTTCTTTGTCCTGTTACAATCCCTGAGTACAGTACTCTTCTACGACCCAGCATTTCTCAAAATCTGGTGCGCACGTGCAATGTTCCAAGTAGTGGGTGTGCTGATTTGGGGTTTTACGTACGCTCGGGACATGCGGGCCGCTGGTAGTAGCCGACTCCGGGCGTCATGCGGAGCGCGAACCCTCCGAGGCTGACGGTGTCGTCGCCGGACATGGCGCAGACGCCCGCGGCCGGCGCAAAGCTGTAGCTGCGACAAGCGAACTCGCGGCTCGTCTCGCACAGCGAGCGGCACTGGTCGGCGCTGAAGGCGCTGCGAACCTGGTCGGCACGCCGCAGGTCCACGTCCTTGTGCAGCTCGTAGTCGCAGTTGGACGCCTGGCCCGAGGACGCTGCAAGCACGCGCGGGAGAACAGAGTACACCATCACCTATAATAGAGAGTTTTAGTACTGCGGAATGGTGCTACGTACGCATCCCGCAAGCGCCTTGCGTTACGTGGCGTCGTTTGCCACTAATCGGCTTTTAGTACGCCGTAGTACCCGCGTACGTAACGAGCGTGAAGCGTGTTGCGCCATCTGGTAGATCAAAGTAGAAGCACGTGTTGTTGACGGCCAATGTGAGCCAATCCAAGTGTTATAGCCAGATTATGGCCATATTTTAAGCCACAGAGCCGGTCGGTGCTTGCCTTCGATGCCGCCATTTTGCAAAACGAAGTCTCGCGCTGTCGCGAACTTGAATCACCTCATACGTACGCACGCACGCATCTCATGCGTGCGTACGCAGCGGCTGCGTTCGTAACGCGATACGTGCGCGTTGCGGTCTGCGCATGCGCACTACGCAGAACGTGGCGTCCTTACGTACGCAACGCCGCCACGTACGCAGCGTGCGCAATACTAAATCTCTCTAATGACCACGAATGAATCGCGCTCATGCTTACGCGGCAGGCAGAGGTTCTCGAAGTAGTGCACGTGCGGTCCCTGCGCTGGAACGAACGAACTCGGCTGCGAGCGCCTGTCCTGCGAGCTGAGGCGGCACTCCCTGGCGCGGCCGTCGAACTCGCCCGAGCGACAGGGAAACGAGGACTCGTGCAGGCACAGCTCCTGGCAGCGCTGGCAGCTGGGCACGCCGGACACCACGCGGTCGTCGAAGCCGCGCAGCTCCTTGTCGGGAACGCGCTCCATCACCCAGTCCTTGTCGCACGCAGGACCTGCGGCGGGTGAGAGAGGGCAAGCAACAGTCACAAGGACCCTTTCGTATATTCACCTGAGATGATGCGAATGGCCGTCGTCCTTTTCCTTATGACGTCTTGGTATAGCGCTAACAAACGCTACAATGTAGGGAGGTAGACAAACCAGCACAGAACGAAGCCCCTTAGCTTGTCTGTCTACCTTCTTACACTGTCCCGTTTGTTTGCGCTACCAAGTTGTCGCAATGAATCTACACCAGCTAGAACGCCTATCAGGTCTTTCTTCCTTTTATTTTCATTCGATTGCATCCATCTCCTCACACGCGAAAACTTCCTGCACCAAGAGGAATTAACCACTGCCTCCGGGATCGGAGGCATATATTAAGCTCTCTGCACCTCACGAGACTTTAGGATCGGTACATCTGTGGCTTAGGGATGATGCCATGTGATAACATCACCATGTAAACGTCACATTGACGCATTAAGATAGTAAGCAGGGCTAGTCGGTTGGCGTTCATGATGAAAATTTTGTGCAGCGCTCATGAGTACGACTATACAAAGGACAAGGGCGTCGTTTCTGCCTTTCTTGTCGTGACGTCACTATTAACTCATTATGGCGTCACAAGTATCGGGATCTGTGACGTCGTGATAACGTCATCACACAACGGTGACTTTGTCGCATCACTCTTGTTGACGCCGACGGCCGTTTTTCAAGTTTGATGAGGAATCTAACCCCGTATTTACAAGCGCTCATCGACTAAAATTTCACCCTTCACTTGACTGAGTTGAGCATTGCACCGCTGCTCGACTGAAATTGACGCTGCGCTCCTCAAGAATCGCTGCAGATTATCGCCGATATGCAGTGGCTTGGTCTACCAAGAAACGGCAAAGTCAAGGTGAAACGTTGAGTGAAGGGACGTTCTGATTGATATGTGGCGTTTAACGTCCCAAAGCCACTATATGATTATGAGAGGCGCCGTAGTGGAGGGCTCCGGAGATTTCGACCACCTGGGGTTCTTTAACGTGCACCCAAATCTGAGCACACGGGCCTACAACATTTCCGCCTCCATCGGAAATGCAGCCGCCGCAGCCGGGAGTATAGAACCCGCGACCTGCGGGTCAGCAGCCGAGTACCTTAGCCACTAGACCACCGCGGTGGGGCTGAAGGGACGTTCTAGAATATGTCGCCGATGCTTTCACCTTGTCGAAATAGCATAAACGCTTTGTCGAGCTGACGCACGCACCATGGACGCACATCTTGGCGAAGTAGTTCGAGCGGTCCGATGCCGGCACCAGGTTCGGCTGGTCGGTTGCCGAGCCGAGTGTGTTGGCCACGTCCTCGTCGTCCAGCGCGGTGGCCGCGAAGCACGCGTTGTGCTCGTAGTTGACCACCACGCCCAGACAGCGCGGCGACGCCTGGCAGCGCCGTAGACAGTCCAGCGTCACGGCACCCCGTGAGCGGAAGTCTTCGCGCGGCGCGAACATGGGCGACAGTCGACGCGAGCCCGGCTTCATGGCGACCATCTTTTCAAACGTCACAGTGTCTTCGCCCTGGGGACACTGCTCGTTCCTCGAATGCACTGCGTATAGACAGGCGCGATCACTCACTCCCTTACTCCACCCATTCTTACATCGCTAATCGTTTCGCAGATTGACAACTAGTTCAGCTCTTTATTCCAGACAGTAGTGTCTTGAATACAAGGGCAAAAAAGCAGATGTTCTCCACCTGACGGGACCCGAGCACCCAATGCACACTCAGAGCATGAACACAGGGTTGCCGTTGGGCTCTAAATGCCTCAGAATTTAAGCCAAAGTAGTGTCACCTAATTTGTACCTATAAATAGAAGATGAACGGTATTGTGAACAGAGGTGTTATTATGGATGAATAAATAAAACCATTTTGACTATTTAAAACGTGAAGTTTACAGGTAGGCTGAAAACAGTCATGGCACCAACTGAAAATTTTCGTTTCCAAACAGGTATAACAGTTGCCAATTAGGCACAATGTAGCCACCAACGCAACCCTGCATGGACAAGCATAAATAACTTCGTCAATACATACAAACGCAGTTTCATACAAGGTGAACATAATGCATAGTCTTTCAACAATAAAGAAAGGTCATGAAACAACAAACGAAACCTAAAGAGCATATAACCATAGTGATATAACTAATGCATATACAACTTGATTTAATGTGGAAGAGAGGGAAGACATAAGCGAAAATGCTGGGTGTTCAGCTCATCGGCTGTTCACCACCTCGGGCTTTCCTCTCTCACCGGGAGGCTTGTTCCAGAACTGGACGTCCCTGAGCGTGGGCAGCTCCCTCGCCTGAGGGACCGCCATGGCGCCGGCTTCGAGGACGAGGCAAAGGACAGCCGCGGTCCGGATGGTCAGGGCCAGCCCGCCGATCCTGGAGCGCATGTCCTTCGTCCTGTGAGTACCAGGACACACCGACAATGGGAGAGGCTCATTGTTTATGAAATCGATGTTTCTGTCTTGGACGATGAGATCGCCATCACTGTACCACAGGTGTCAGTGGTCACGTGCGGAGATGCGTAAACTACCTGCGTCTAACAGCATAACAAAGTACTATACAGCTCCTTTGACACAACCTCAACGGAAACCAACAGATAATGAAACCAATAAATGCGTAGGGTATACGTTAGTTTGACTGTTTTAACTGTAATATAGTAATTCGTATAGAAATGTGAAGAAAGTGAAGTGGACGGAAAGACAATTTCTCGCCGGTCCCTGCAGTTGGTCATTATAGTCCCAGGCAGGCTCGGCACTATGATGGCAGTAAGTTGTCTTTTCGTCCGTGCTTTGCTGCTGTATACCATTGACGCTCTACTATTGATGCTCTATATACTATTGATGTTCACGAATTGGTAGAGCATCTGGTGCGTTATTCGAAGGTTCCAAATTCGATCCCTGTCGACGGCGAGTTGTTCTTTCACTCATTAGACTTTCTTCGCAATTGTATAGTAATCGCAACAACACAAGTGAAATTGTCTAATTAACAATCCTTATACCTTTCTTTACTTCATTATCTGTTACTTTCAGTTAATGTTGTGTCAAACTTGTGAGCCATAATCATTCATTTCTCTCGTTCATCCAGCCTTTTTTTTGTGTGATTCACTAAGTGAATAAACTACTACCTCAAACCATCTCAAGCTGCTTTATGAGGAAGAGGTGAGGTTGAGGATGAAACAGAAAGCAAAGTACACCAAACTCACACTAGATTTCCTGTCCCTCATGCAAGCGGACTGATACTAAAGGCAGAAATGAACTTTAAAAAGGCACAATGGCATAAAACGCAAGGCAAGGCTAACAGAAGAAGCTGTGATAGACAACTTCGAATGGACTTTAGCCGGGTGACTTTCGTTAAATCGCAACCAGAGCTACAGATAGGCAAGCGTGTTTGCAGGGTGTTCTAACAGAACGTGATTCGTCCTGGTTCGGAAATCAAACCCAGGACTTTATACGCATATATCCCCGGCTGCTGTTATTAAACATTGAAATTCAAGCAATGATGTGGAAGCAACCCACTTAAAGCCCCGCGAAACATGATTCAAATGATTCTTCGTCAGAGAGGGCACACGCCAGCCGTGGCCCGCTTCTGTCCACGCCCGTCTGCACAACACGGTCTTCTCGACACCTGAAAGTGTCCCGGGGTCGCTGCCCCGTGACGCCGCCTCGTCCACCTTGCGACCGCCGAGACAGCCACGAAAACTAACCCCGAGTCGCCTTTCGCCTCCTGTCATAGAAGTTCGACTTCCTGGTTGACGGCGTGGGCTATAGGGCGTGTTACAGTCGTACCCACCGTCACAGACAGTCTACGTCGTCAGCAAGAAAACCAGCTTCACGCTCAAGTCGCCCGAGCAGTGGAAGGCACCCTGAGAACGACTGTGCTTTCTGTTTGACGTCTTACACCGTCAGAGAGAGATAGCTGAGGAAAGAAAATCATTAATTGAAAAACGAGGCGCAATATTTTTAAAAAATTAGAAGAACGAACGTGAGGCATCTTCTGTCTCATCTTCGTTCTTCTCAGTTTAAACCTTGCGTCACGTCTTTCGAGTAACGATGCACAAACTGGCCAACTGACATAGCATACATAGCAAATAGGAAACGCTGCTTTTTTTTTCACCTTATCTCACATTCAAAGTGCAATACTCCCGCGTCGCTCACATTAAGCGTACGACAAACTACGAATACGAAATACTTTGTGAGGGCGAAATTCCAGGCGAGTTTTCCAGCATATACTTTTCATCATTTATCTTGTTTGAACATCGAACTAATATACGGAATGCTATTCTATAAATTATACTTTGTACATTGTAAAACCCCGCCATGTTGTCAGCTTCCCCCTTCGGTGGATTCTGATTGGCACAGAGAACTGTAACTGCCTCTTTGGTTGGCTTAATATGACGCCATGTCTTCGCTCTGATCGACCCAGAGGTGCAGCTACGAGTATCTCTTTGGCTTAGAATGCAACCGTAATATAATTTGAGAGCATGACGGCATTCGCCAATGTCCATAATTATGAAATCCGACAACACGGGCGAATTCGCCAATGCTTGGAATAGCACCTCGGATCATGTTGGTACACAATGCTGTCCTTGCGAAAGCTATCTGTTTAGCCGTACTTGTTAAAACTGGGATGCGACTAAAGATGGCCGATGACCGTTTATATACCTGTTGAGCAGATAGAGAGTGTATATCACCACTCACCCGTATTTCCTTAGTTTAATGTGATCGGCTTGCACCTACAAGATCTGCTAGCACCACTTGGCACTCGTCGCGCTGGTGTTTGGGATACTTTATGAATCGAAGATTATGAATTGAAGTCAAGTTTATTCGGGAACTTAAGCGAACATCACCGATAACGCTGGAAGGTTCGAACACTGATGTATAAATAATGCCGTGTTTCGCTACATATCAGATTAATAACGGTTGACGGCTTTGATCGCTGCTATCAGTGTACAGTATTGCTTGCACTTCTATTTTTGCTTCCACGGGCGCAAGGTTTCCCAGTAAAGAGTTTCGTTCATTACAGTCAAACTTCCCCCTTGTGAAAGAACTTGTTGTTGGGCTGGTAGGAACAACTTTTCTAAAAGTTCATTCGAGCGCGAACACACGACACCATCATTCGCACACGCACACACCCAAACATCGCTGTGTGTGTTTGAAGCCTGGTTGAGTGCGTGTGTGAGTGATCGTGTCGTGTGTTCGCGCTCGAATTAACTTTTAGACTTCCACTTTGATCACCGTCCCGACCATCTGGCCGTATACACTGAAACACACCATCGGTCCTTTCGCTGCCTGTGGGAGCCTAACGACGGAGCTACTTCCTGGTACACGGCTCGCCCTCGTCTGCACGTCACCAGGTCCCACGGTGGCGGGAGCAGACTTCAGCATAGCAAGCACCCTATGGACAGATCAGCCGAGAAAGAACAGCCCTATGGGACAACGCCGGTAGATGAGCCGGGGGGGTGGGGGGCATCGACTCCTGCTCCAAAATAGAAACGCCGCCCAACAGAGAGCCACTCTGTACGGGCATAACAAGCGTTATGCAGGACCCTCTACGTATATAGTCCATTCATGGACGCATGCATTGGGCTGGCGGTGGGACCGCTGTCCGGCGCCATTGTGTGCGGTCGCCTTTTCTTGCGCGGCAGCGCTTCATTTCGCCGCCGCCAGCTTGTTGTTCAATTACACGGCTGGCCGACTTTTTGGAACACGCATCACGGCGCCGCGTTTTGGTCCTCATTTCGCGGCTATGAAGGGAAAGGAGAAAGGTTGTCGCCGCTTTCCGTAACGTAGCCCCATTTTCGCGGCTTTATCTCTCTTTCTTTTCTTTTTTGTCGCATCATGTACATGCTCTTCGCACCCTGTCGTTGATCCACTGTTACCAAAGCAGGCAATCTCAATTTGCTGTTCTTTTCTGTAATTATTTGTCTCAAACTTGAATATGGAGCCTGGGGAGACACTCAGGATGCCGGTACATATGTGTCAACTCCCCCGCTCTCTCTTGCTTTCTACACTCTACGACATCTTTTTTTTTTCATTTTTCACTCAGTCTTTTGTTGTGTAAGGTTGTCTTCCCATTGTTTGAAAGCATATGCATCATCAGGGAGGCATATGGCCTACTTAGGAGTGGAATGTATAACACGGCCCTTTCAGACCCCCGTGGATCCACGCAAATTTTTAACATATATGTGAACTTATTTTTCGCTTTGAGAGCGGCAAGGTCAGTAACGTCAGTGTCGACGCCGGCTTGCTCTCTCTTCCAGGCCCTTTTTTATGTGTGTGTGTGTGTGTGTGTGTGTGTGTGTGTGTGTGTGTGTGTGTGTGTGTGTGTGTGTGTGTGTGTGTGTGTGTGTGTGTGTGTGTGTGTGTGTGTGTGTGTGTGTGTGTGTGTGTGTGTGTGTGAGCTGAGGAGGAGGAGGGATTGAGATATTGTGGAAGCTCAGTGATCCCATCACTGTATAAAAGCGCCACCTTGACCACAGAGGCTACTCAAGTTTACAAACACGTCCTGCAAATAAAACGCGTGATTTTTTCTTCGAAAGACGTCCGGACGACCACTATAAAGCACAGATTGCCACAAAAAATAATCAAGGCCCGAAAAAAAAAAAAAGATCAGTGAAGCTAGGCGCTAGTGGTACGAAGACTGAGAAAAAAGCCGAGCTGGTGGCCTTCCCCCGCCTCGTTTTCCTCCACACCCTCACTTCCCTTTCCGACGTACTTGCTGTACTATACAGTATAGTTGGATATGCTATGTTTACTCTCTCCCCTGCTTATATTTCTTCTCAGTTGCACTATCCTTTCGCACCCCTTGTTATCCAATACTACACAAGACTATGCTATGCTTTACTCTATTCCCTCCTCATTTCCCTTCTTCTCTCCCCTTTGCCACATACTTGCTATATTATGTACATGGCTATACCATACTTTACACTCTACACCTTTGCTTTTCACTACCCTTATCTACCCATTTCGATACTATACTACACTCTGCTATGCTATACATGACTATGCTATTATTTATTAGCGTGCCTGGACAGCCGAGTGGTTACGACGCTCGGCTTTGTATCGAAAGAAGGAAAGAAAATAGGAGGAAAAGAACGGCAGGGAGGTTAACCAGCCTGTAGGCAGCCGGTTTGCTACCCGGCGCATGGGAGGGGGAAGGCGGAGATGAAAGATAGAGAGCAGAGAGGGAAGATAGATAAACACAGCACATTCGGCAGCACACGCGCGCACACTCAGGTTACGCAGGTCCAAATGCAGGTTCTCCAAAATTTTCTCTCTTTCTCTCTCTGTCCACCTTTGTATTCGTTGTCTTTCCCCTCATGAAGAAGATGAAGAGATTGCGCAGAGCTTCACGATAATAATAGCTTTCTCTCCACGACTGACGGAGTTTCTTGACTAGTGGCTATGGTCCTTTCATGACTCGTGATTACGGTCTATTGGTTATGGTCCTTAATTGAGCAATCACCTGACTGCTGTCACACGTCAGCAGTCACCCGCCTGCTGACCTGTGGATCAGCAGTCAGTGATCATAAACCACTAGACCTAACCACTGAAACTAACGCCAAAGTATAGGTGTCAACTCACTGCGCAACCAATATTGCAGCATGCTATAAAAAAGCAGCCACTGAGCGAAGCCTCCACAGTGTTATTATCCTTGTGCGCCGCTTTTGAGGTACGATCGCATGCAGCGCATGCGAACAAGGTACAGCATGTTTGCCATCGAAAATTTTTCTATAAGCTGAACGAACTTGATATTTGGGCATTAGCGCCACGTTCTGCGAGTCGTTTCGCATATTAAAGCGGCGTTGGACGTGCGGCGATAGCACAAGCCCTCTAATCGCCACATCTCTTCACGGTCGGCAATCCAGCGCACCCGAAAGTGGGCCATGGGATGTCCCGCGAACGAACGACCCCTGAAAGCAAACATCCCTGCAGCCATGCATGGCACGCGTTCAAAAAAATGTCCCTGCTCAGTTGTTTTCTACGCCAGATTCCGTCCCTTTGTTCAACGTTTCTCTTTTTCTCATACATACGTCCTGCAAACAAGTTCCATCCGCTTTCGTTTTGTTATTTCATTTCAATAAGATTGTTTCCATCAATAAAGGTGTTTCCATCCATTCTTTTATTTCTCTCTCTCTCTCTCACTCTATCTCTTTTGTGAGCTCCATTACTTGAAATTCTTTGTCATCGTCCTTGAGGTTCATGACCACCGTACAGAGATAGTGCATTGAATCTGTCACCGGCGCCTTTGCTGTCACGTGTACTTTGGCGATAACTTGCCTTATAACAACGTCCTGTTCGCGCGAAGTGTTTTCCGAAGATAAGCGTTCGTGTTTAGGCGTACAAGTGCTGCGGCCTAATGTTTACGTTACCGTAGAGCTTCCAGCGCGCGAAACGTGGCTCGTAGTAACTGTATGAGCTGTGCATGAGCTTTGCTAACACTCGCGTTTGTCACGGACTGCAGACATTCGTGGAGACTCGTATGCATTACGACTCATCTGCTTCATTTGTACAAAAGTGATCTACTATTTCTTTCATTCAAACTACTTAAACAGCATGCTATAAGACCCGCAGTGGTGGTGTAACAGTTACCGTGCTCGACTGGTGACTAGAAGGTCGCGGGATCGAATCCCGTCCGCGGCTGTCGCATTTCGATGGAGGCGACATGATAGAAACCCGAGTACTGCATGTGCCTTGTCAGTGCGCGTTGAAGAGCCCCAGGTGGTCGAAATTTTTGTAGCCTCCCACTGCGGCGTCCCTCGCAATCATAGTGATTTTAGAACGCAAAAACCCCACATATTATTAATATTATTATTTCTTGAATACTTCGCTCGGATTTTGGGAGGATGATATACCTGAGATAAGGAGTGCAACTGAACGAACTTACCTGCTTATCAGGAGCTTATAAGTATAGCCACGCCCACGACATAACAGCGGATCCATCAGCAGCTTGCACATTTATTGTACGAATTACGCGCTCCCACCGAGCATAGTGGACTCGCTTTTCGCCCTACGTAAGTCGAACTTTGAATCTAGCAACCCAGAAAATAGTTCTCTTGTATTAGTAAATTACTCGCTCGAGATAGCGAAAGCACAGCTCTTTTCATTAGATGACGCGCAAAAAAGTCACAGCGTATCCAAGGAGTGAATGACGATGAGTGGGATGAAGCGTCCATCTGTCCGTGTGTCCGTCTGTCCGTGCATGCGTCCGATCGCGTTAGAGAATGCAGACGGCGCTTGGGTAACACCGACGAGACACGAGCCAAGAAAGCCGAGCGCAAGCGTCTTCAACGCGCCCGCCGCTCTGCTTCGTCTATGCCCCACCAACGATCCGCCACGTACGTTCTGGGACAATCCAGGAGACTGTGAGAGGCACTCGTTCTCCACGTACCCAGGCACAGCCCACGCAGCAGCCAATCGGAGAGTAGTGATACAGCGCCATCTAGAATATCCTCACTCAACTGCAGTTTCTATGTACTTGTATGAGACAGAGCCGTCTATTATACTGTTCGGGAGATACTGCCTTCTTTTCTCTCTCGTCTCTTCTTCTTTCGGTTACGCGTGGCGCATGACAGCGTTAGACTAAGAGGAGCTTCGCCCCTAAAGACTGGTGGTCATGTCAACTTGAGGTTAGAGAAGTAAGCTACCGTAACTGTCAATCAATCAATCTGCCCTCTAGCTACGTTTACTGAAAGCTCATTAGGTTGTACGATTGTCACTTGTACAAAGAGTCAATAAACGAAGCATTGTTTTGAGCATTTGATGCGAACGCTTTATGATCGTAGGCAAAGGAGATGTTGGGACCACATGCTTGAGAAGTTACTTAGCCAACTGATGGCCTGGCATGCTGCTCTATCTACTGGGTGATGACTATTCTACGCACCACCCTAGACTTGGCTTATTCGAGTTGACTGAACTGAATTAAAGTTGGCCTGAAGTCCAACGTGCCTTTTCTGACCTAATTTAACAGTTACCACCTTATTATCCAGTGCGTGTTTCTATGAACCCTGCAGTTAACCATTTAACTAAACGGCTTATTAATATTTACAAAATGCGCAAAGGTCGGAGAGAAATTTTCTTTGTTAGCATTACTTTTTTGTTTGCTCATCTAGAACGAGCAGCTTGTCGAGTTCGAACAAACTTCACAGAAAAAGAGCACAACCTGTGATGCATTACCGCGAACGACAAATGCATGAAAAAGAAGGCGATGAAAGGCGCTTCTAACTTTGGTTAGTCGCTTTATTATTTGCTCTAATATGTCCCAGCCGGCCAAGTATAATATGCACGGCCAAATAGAAGAAGACGTGTTATAAATTGGTACTGCAAATAATTAATTATTTAACTAGCGTACTTAGGAATGAAACAATGAAGGACGTATTGGCAAAATTCACTTTCTGCTAGGCCAATCCTCTACATTGGTTATGTACCATGTCCGGTGGAAAACAACAATAATGAGCAGGCAAAGACACTCAGTGCTCTGCACGGGCATTCAATAAAAGCGCGTGTGGCGACAATACATTCCTGATGGTTTCGCGCAAGGTGTGCACCCCGAGTTCCGTGTTTATCAGATGCGTAGAAGAGTACTTCCATAGTGCGGGAGAAACGTGTAAATGAAGCCACTGCGTAAACCTTGACGCAAATGACGTGTCTCCGGAACACAACCGTCGTAAAAACCAATAGATAATGAAGCCATGGAAGACACATAGCTGCCATATTTATTGCACTGTTTGAGTGAATTGTAGTGATTGCGATATAGACGCGAAGAGAGCGAAGCGGACGAAAAGACAACTTGCCTCCGGCCTACAGGTACCGAACCTGCAACCCTCGGATGAGGAGCCCTACGCTCTCATCAAACGAGCTAAGGTGGCGGTCATCCACTCGTCCACACTATCTGGTTCTGTCCCTGTGGCCACAGGCGTGCGCCCGCTAGTATCTGAAGAGGGGGTTGCAAAGTCAGCCCCATGCATAATAGGGAAGGGGCGCTGCGACTCGGGAGAGGAGGTGGGGGGGGGCAAAGTCAGCCCCGTACATTGAGTCATCGGGAAGGGGGACACTGCGACGAACCTTTCCCCCTCCCCCTTAATGGGAACCATGGGCACGCGACGGTATACGCCTGCAGCAGCAAGTTTTCTTTTCATACACTTTACTTTCTTTTCATATATACATCGCATGAAGTCTCCGAATTGTTGTGGCCTCTTCTTTAGTCAGCTTGGGGGGAGGAGACTTCAAGCTAACACCTAAACACACGGCACCCTACTGCATAGAGTCTACCCAACGCTATACGCCTGCAACTGCCCCACATGCGACGTGCCAGACACACTGGCCCACCTACTACTCGAGTGCCCGTGGCGCCACGAAGATGCCAATACCAAGTCCGCATTGACTGCACGTATAGACCCCCGAGCCGAGACGTGGGAGGCCAAGACTGCCGCACGCGACCTAGACGACCAACGAGGACTTGTCGCCAGGGCCCGGGAGGCGATTGCGGCCAGAGGATTCCTGGAATAAGGGACCCTCCCACCTAGGGTGACCGCGAGCTCACTAACTCGGGAAGACTGTTTCGAAAAATAAATGTTTATTTCATCATCATCATATACTTCGCAGTTACTACAAAAAACAATACAATTAACGTTCTCTAACGTTCTTTGGCTTCATTATCTCCTGGTTGGGTAAAAAAAAAAAGAAAAAACTATCCATCAACATTGACTTCCTTCATTCGTCTCAGGGAAGGCAGCCCTAGAAAGACGGCTGCGAACGGTTTGAAGAAGGTGATGTTTATGTCCAAACTAGAATTAAGTCGAGGTTAGTGGTCTCGTAGAAAGATAGCGAAGACGCATGTGATGAGATATATAGTTCGAAAGGCGAGAAGCTAGGTGACTAAATGACAAGATATTAAAAAAAAAACACCCTTGTCCCACGCCCACTTGCAAAGTACGTCCAAGCCGCCACTCGTACGAGATCGTGAGCTCAACAGGCCTGTTTTTATGCAGTTTTGCAAAGGACTCAATCTAGATTCAGAACTTTGACCTCGAATGGGTCGAAATTGGAAGCACGCTATATAGTTTGGCTAAGGCAGAAACAAACTGTCGCACAAATATTGTAGAAAAATTTGACAAACGTTTCTTTCTTTTTACGTTGAGGTCAATGACCCTGCGTTCTCCCCCTTTTTTTTTTACTTTTGTTTTTCGCGCTAACGGACATCCACAATGTTGTTGTGTTGGTGCCTTGTCAAGAACTTGAAGCCGCTCTCACCTGGAGCAGATTCACCACGTCGACGTCAATCCAGCATCGAAAGGGACAGTGTCGTGGCCGCGCAGTTTGTCATCCGGCGTCTCGATCCATCGCGTACGCACCACTATCACAATCGTCTTCGGGGCGGTCCCAAAACAGGCCCGAACGGTCTGCGGTGCCGGACCAACAGTGCCGCGCGTGAAGCTAAGCGGTTTCGTTTCTGCGCCGATGTACTTCATCGCGAACTATACAACGACCCTCCCCTCCTAGCCCAATGACCTCTCTCTCTTCGCCTCCTCCCACCATTAACCTCCCTCTTCCCCGAGCATTCGTTTATAACCCGCGGTCAGAAGTAGCACATGCTCTCACCGAGGAAGGTGGACGTCACGCTAGGATTCATTCGTTGTATGAATGGTGCGCCGTTATGATGGGCCACGTTGTTGCATAGGAGCTGCGTGTGTGTGTGTGTGTGTGTGTGTGTGTGTGTGTGTGTGTGTGTGTGTGTGTGTGTGTGTGTTTGTCGCGGGGGGAGAGGGGGAGACGAATGCTAAGTTAGAAAGAGAAGGATCACTAAGAGATGATGTAGGGGAAAGCTACATCAGGCTGCAGTTCGTTAAGAGATGATCTGGGGAGAAGGGGGGGGAGGGGGTGCATGTTTGTAGCCGCGGTAAAGCGGACCGACAGTGACTGTTGCGAGAGGGAGTCCTCATTTGATATGCGCGCGAGATGGGGACACAGTTTACCGCCACCTAAATTGGTCGTTCCCTCGGCCGGCCCGCTTTCCTAAATTTGCCGTTCGTTCATATAAACGGAACGTTGATGACGTCGTCATTTCCTTTCATTTGTCCTTAGCGGCGTCGTCTAATGACTGATATCCGAGATAGCGTAAGCTCACCAGGAAGACGCAGAGACATGCGGTATCAATAATACAGTGGGGTCTCGACGAAGCACTCGCGCAACAATATTTTTTCATGAATAATGCTCAGATTTAATGCCCCAAAACCAAGATTTGATAATGAGAGACGCCGTGTGTATATGGTGGAGGATTTCCCTGGGGTCAAGCGTTTTCGCCTCCACCAATAATGCAGCCGCTGCGACCGGGATTTGATCCCCTGACTTTCGGCTCAGCAGTGGAGCACGGTAACCACAAGGCCACCGTCTTGGGTTTAACGCCACACACACTAGATAGATAGATAGATAGATAGATAGATAGATAGATAGATAGATAGATAGATAGATAGATAGATAGATAGATAGATAGATAGATAGATAGATAGATAGATAGATAGATAGATAGATAGATAGATAGATAGATAGATCTTCGAAAAACACAGTCAAGCTAAAGTCGTGAGAGGATTCGACTGACTCAATGATCAGTAGCGTAGCCAGCAGTTCTTCGGAGCAGAAGGGTGAGGGATGGGCTCAACCATGCTTTGTATGTCCGTGCGTGCGTTTCTATGCGTGCTCGTAAGCATACAGGGCGTTCCAATTATCTCGCAGCCCAAATAAAGAAAAGAAGAATGCAGTTAAGCGAAACACACCTAGTACATATTGTTCCCGGTATACTCGAGTAGCCACTACTAAAGTTTTCCTTAATGGTGTTTAGTTAATTAAACCTAATGATGTTTCTAACTGGACAAGAACTCACCTAATCATTAAAACCTGAACGACGCATATGTAGGCACGCTCAAATGACATCTAACTGCGTTATTTTCAACAACCTACTAATTGCGTGCTCCCCATTCTTATTGTTAATAAAGAAAGCCCGCGAAATCTGAAAGAGCGACACGTGACTTGACTGCAACGCGTATTAGAGCGCATTACATTATAACTGTATATGCTACCTTTAGGTAGCATATACACTTATATGCTTCCGTATTTGCAGTATATGCTCCCGTATACTACCTCCAGGTAGCATATACAGTTATATGCTCCCGTAGTTACAGTATATGCTCCCGTATACTACCTTTAGGTAGCATACACAGTTATATGCTCCCGTAGTTACAGTACATGCTCCCGTATACTGCCTTTAGGTAGCATATACAGTTATATGCTCCCGTAGTTACAGTATATGCTCCCGTATACTACCTTTAGGTAGCATATACAGTTATTTGCTCCCGTAGTTACAGTATATGCTCCCGTATACTACCTTTAGGTAGCATATACAGTTATATGCTCCCGTAGTTACACTACATGCTCCCGTATACTACCTTTAGGTAGCATATACAGTTATATGCTCCCGTAGTTACAGTATATGCTCCCGTATACTACCTTTAGGTAGTATATACAGTTATATGCTCCCGTAGTTCAGTATGCTCCGTATACTACCTTGACCCTGGGAAAGAAAGTAAAAAAAAATGTATAGATCGCCCTATCTACTCTCCCCGGCCAAAGAAACGCAGCGCTTTGGTCTTGAGTCAGCCATATATATCTGACAGTGCCTCGGCCGCGTTATCGATAAGAGCGGTCGGCCGTGAGATACGGATAATTATAGTGGTGTACAATCTAGTGCAACGAATCCATTCTCTTGTCTTCATGCCATAGTGCGGAACGCTGTCCCTGGTAGACGACAAAGGAGCGGTTACTTGCAGTACTTGAGGCCGCCGCTTTTTTTTTTGCGCCACTTTTTTTTTGTGCCACGCACACGTAGCGCAATATGAGCATTTGCTTCCCCGGCCCTCACATTAAATCAATGATTTGCTCCCCCCCCCCGAAAAAAACATTCTGCATACAACCCTGGCTGTACACTCATATATTGTGGGCGTTTGTTACATCGCCCTCTTCCCTGCATGATCACAGTCACCATCATCCACTTGACTCTTTGTCCTCATTGCCACTCTGGGTCATCGTCATCGCCTGTGTACTGGCTCTGCCCGTTCGGTTTGCGAGGTCTTTCCTCAAATAAACGCAGACGCAGCCAAGACTACAATAGACTTCATTACGTTGAGGTGCTGGGTAAGTTGATATAGGGCGAGACTCAGGTGGCTGATACGGGCCGACAGATGCCAGTCAGGGATGTAAGTTCCTCCCTGATGATTGTCACGTAACTTGGCCCTCCCGACGGCTGTGGTAGGACGCGGTTTGTAGGAGGTGTGAACGCCATAGATCCACTAATTTTTTCGCCGTATAACTGTCCCGGTTGAGGTCTCGCAGATGGCCATGTGACGTGGAATGGTGGTCGCCAATATATACACCTGTGCGAGCCGGATCACAATAACCTTATCTCTCGTTTCTCACCTTTCGGCAAAGCAGCCGAACACATAATTTCTTAAATGTGTGAAGAATGAAAATATATGACGTACCTTTGACCACAGGGCAGTCTCAATGTGTAATTACTTGAACATAAGCAGAAAGTAAAAGAAAGGTTCTGATAGTTTCCTTGCGACTCATTGCGCAGAATGCAAATGCATGCCGGTATTTGATAAAAACAACTGTGTTGACTACACATTCTAGTGATAGGCTCATCATTGAGGCGGCTGAGACAGAAAATCACAGCTACGTCATCAAGCCATCCATCGCGCTAACAAAAAAGAACAAGATTACTTGAATCTAGCGGCACATGGTTTTTTATGTAAAATTCGCTGCTGCTTAGTTTTTTTTTTGATGTTTTCGTCTTCATCTTTGTGCACTGATTGATTTGATTGTGATGCCATGTGACAGTTATATATTCTCGGTGCTTTGCAATAAACTTTTAGTAGGGAGTTAGCGCTTGTCCTCATTGTCCCCTTCGTCTGTTGTCTACCTTTTCGCGCTTCAGCTGTAAAAACGAACAAAAAAGCGTGTCTTACCGCGATCATAAGATAAGGTTTCATTTCACCGCAGTGTTTTATCGCTTCGATCCACTCCTACAATGTTTCCCCGGAGCTGTACAATACGGCAAAGCAATCCTTCGCAATGACGAAGGGTTGAACAACGGGCGGATAGCGCAAATAAGTTTCCCGAATAACGACGATCGACGGATGTGGAGGCAAATGTCTCACAGCGGTGAAGACTGCTCACCAAGCATGTACTGAATTGGAACCATGAAAACACCGTCGCCTATGCAGGAGGCCCGTAGGCAGGAATTTTTTTCCGAGTTAAGCTCGGGGGGGGGGGGGGGGCAGTTTGGCCTATTCTTGATTTTGGGAGCGGGGCACCCCCTTGAGATGGTCATGTTACGCTCTGTATGCCCTGGCGATGAAAATTTGGGGTTGAGGGGGGGGGGGGGGGGGCTTAATAGTCACCCGCTGATTATACGCCATTGGCACTGCGTTCAATACTGGCACCCCCCCCCCCCCCCACACACACACACACAATGACACAAAGCCATGCTTCCTAAAGGGTTGCAAACATGGGCCCCTTTCTCATCCTTAGGGGCACTGCGTCGGGTGTCAGGTTTTTTTTTTTTTTTTTGCAGCTTAATTATTCACTTCGAACATGGCCGCACAATTGAGGCGGCATTGCAGGCACCTGTTTTGCAATGGCTTTAATATAAAGAACGTCCTTTGTATTTATGAGAATGAGCGTTGTGACGTCACTCACACTTTCCTGTGTGTGGGCAGCTGTGTTGCGTTTAAATTGGTTGGCGCGGTTTACGGCGTTTGCTTTGCCCCGCCATTTTCTTCTCTTCAAATATCTGACACACCGTGCACAAAATCTTTATGGTAATGCGATAAGAACTCTTATCAGTACTCGTTTACAGCGTGCGCAGTGCGTGATAATGCGACGCGCGCTGGGAAACCCCATACGCCGTTCAACTAGCTCTGAACAGCTTTCGTTTGGTTTGTAAACTACGCACCCTTGACGAAGAGAGTGAAGTGGCGTTTTCAAAAACGATGCGATGTTGGAGGTGTCTCCGGTGCGATGGCGTTGATTTGTAAATGTCTCGCCAAGTGTGGTCAACAGAAGGCGCCATCACAGCCGCGCTCGGACAAAACAGAAAAAGCGTGCACTGGTAACTTGCGGCTCGTCTTGCCGACGCCAAGCCACTCGGGCTCCTCAGCACTGCACGGAATAAGCGGAAACAGAGGGGGCGATCTGTTATCAGGTGCGTGCCGCCACCTCGCGGACTCCGATTGCGCGAATCCTCCGCTGCTGCCGCTCGCTTGTGAACAATAGGGCCCATGTGACAGGGTTTCTTTTCTCCGGCCGGCGTTATGCCGTATACGTCTGGAGATACTGTCACACCGCAAGAAGAAAAATACGGAGAAATGCTCGGAGCTCGCTGGCCAAGCAGCTGGGATTTCGACTCCGGCTTCGAATAGGAGTGGACGCCTGCGATCTCCGATGTGCGCGCCAGTGTGCGGATACCGTGGCGTGAACGTAGACTGTTGTGATGGATACGTCTACCAGCACTCTCGACGATAACTGCTCTCCCACGTTGAACGCAGGTGAGGTGAGTTGTGTTTACATTAGGCGGCATGCGCCGCCTGTTTGTATCAACTCGTATCCGGGGAAGGCAGCGCACTGCTCATCTGCGAGCTGCGTCTTCCGTTCGCTTCGTGCTCTCGAAAGCGTGAGCGCTTCCCTGCCGGCGTGATAAGAACCCCGACGGGTCGGCGGTGAACACGTACACGTATTGCTGATCACTTCGGCTGATAGTGACGACTTGTCTGATATCGCGATTGGAAGATAAAACATGAATTGCTTTGGTGTGCGAATAATAAATTTTGCAACTGAATCGCATAGTGATGGCACGGAATCGAATGCGAATTAATAATCGAATACTGTTCGGATTGTTTTCGTACAGTAAGTATAGGCCATTTTCAAATCAGTCTCAGAACACCAGAACATGATTGAAACCAATACTGGCAAGCTTTCAGCATTACAGTTACATTTAATCGACTCAATGTACCACAACAAAAAAAAATTGCTGCATTAGCAGTCAATTTTGCCTGTACTGGCAGTAAATTCTATAACAATTTTCGGGGTTTGGCGTCTCAAAACCATGTATTATGAGCAGTGCCGCAGTGGAGGGCTCAGGAAATCTCTGCTGTCTGATGTTCTTTACCATCATCTGACATTTCACATTACACGGGCCTCTATAGCCTTTGGCCTCCGTGAAAATGCGACCGCCGCTGCCGTGAGCGAACCCGCGACCTTAGGGTAAGCAGCCGCGCAACTCAACTTTAACCGTAATCACTTTACCACCGAGGCACACACTTTAAAAAGAGTTAAAGTGAACTAATCGTTGAATTGCCAACCAACTGTGACTGTAGAGCCATCACATTGTCAAACGCGGAGTCAATGCTGGTATCAAACAGATGGCGGGTGATATCTAACTACTGGTCGTTAAGGGTAACTGTCTGGATTACAGAGAAGGCAAACGCGCGAAGGGGAGACAGAAAGGAAGGAAGGAAAAACTTTATTTGCAAGGGCTTGGGACAGGGGTCATGAACCTGATGGGTGGGGCCCTAAGTCCAGGGCTCCACTGGCTGCCGCCGCCTGCCTGCCTGACGTGCCGCAGAAGCGCAAGCTGCACCTCTGGGTCAGAGCTGGCGAGCTGTGCCTCCCATTGCTCGAAAGTATTACGAAGCTTGTACTGACCTAAAAAGGTATCTAAATTTGGGGGTCGTTTTAGGCATCCCCACGAAATGTGGTAGATTGATGGCGAACTCCAGGTGGTCTAAATTTCCGGAACCCTCCACTACGGCGTCTCTCATAATCATATGGTGGTTTTGGGACGTTAAACCCCACATATCAATCAATCAGAGCGATGGCGAGCCGCCACACCATGGACAAGCACGCCCATACAGCGTTGGAAAAAGGGGAGACAGAAAGCTAGGTAGGCTGATCAGATTTAAAAAGTTCGCAGGTCTAACGTGGCAGAAGGAAGCAAGAGACCTGGTTGATTGGCGGATCATGTAAGAGGCCTTTGCCCTGCAGTGGGCGTATTCAGGCTGATGATGATGATCACAATTGATTTGTGGGGTTTAAGGTACCAAACCACCATTTAATTATGAGAGACGCCGTAGTGGAGAGCTCCGGAAATCGCGACCACCTGTGGTTCTTCAACATGCATCCCATGATGATGATGGTGATCCTTTGAAATTATTGAAAACAGAACGTCCTGCGCATTCTAAGCACAATGTATCTCTGCGAATCGACCGATCGTGTTATGGGTCGCTGTGTGTTATGGTTCAACTCTACGACATTCTTTTATGCGCGATATTCTCTAATAATATTAAGTTGTATGCAGTTTGCGCGGAGCCTGCTGTATTTACTCGCGTATTAGCAGCAGTGATAACGGTGGCTATTCGCCGCTGCTTTGGCATACTGATAGCCTTCGTAAGGCACTACTCTGAAAATTACAAGTTTTTGTAAAAAAATCTACAGAACAACATTAAGAATGACTCGAGATAATGTTTCACACCGTTTTCGAAGCAGTCGGCAGAATGGCTTCCAAGAAAAAAATGGTACATATGTACCGCTGTCTTTTATAATGTCGCATAAAAAGTGGTACATGTGTGTACCGCTGTCCTCAGGCCGTTCAAAATGAATAAAACATAAGCGTTTGCAGGGTACCCATTCAGGGGGGGAGGGGGGGGTAAGGTACGTCGCAGCGCTCCCCTCTCACTCCCAACCCCTCTCTCGTGCGCACGCTATACAGAAAAGAAAACTATTTTTTGAACAGGAATATTTACAAACTTAATGAGGCTCTTTACTTCCCAATTTGTTTTTACGCATTCAATGCGTACACGCAATTCGCTGCACAGAGCGCTACTCTGCATTTATGCCGATCACACGTGAAGGTGACCTGTGACATGTGTACATCGGCATCGTTATTTCATCACTACAGTAATGAGATGCTCCTAAAGTTGAGTGCCATTGACGAGGTTTGTGCGAATGAAAGCTCTGCTACAACAAAAAATGAAAATGCTGCCTCCGTGCAACTTTGCGGCCATTGCGACAGCGGCTTTGTTGTGGCTCACACGATCAGCCAAAATCAAGCCAAATATTAATTCGTTGAAGAAAACTAAGTGATAAAGTGCAAAAAAATATTTCTTTGTTAGGAGTGAATTGATAGGCTCTGTTTAGAAAGCGGATAAACACTTCACAAGTATGTTGAAGCGTCCTTTAAGGCCAAACCTCATAAGCGCGAAAATGCACGCGACAAGCGACGCGACGTAGATCGGCTTCGCGTGACCAGTCGCTAGCGCAGGCAAACCTCATTCACGCCACGGCTTCGGCGAGCGAATTCCACTGTTGCTGGCATGAGGCCGTCTATTCGCCCCAAGAAAACCGCGTAGCGAGCGGTATGCAATATAAAAATAAGATATATTGTTGTGTAATGAAACGGAAAGTGTTTATTATTGCCTTGCAGCACTTTTTTATATGCACATGCGTAATAAATATTGCGTTATTTCTTGTTGCGCATACGTGACACGGGCAGGGTCACGTGCACCAATGTAGTCTTTGTCTTTTCCGGTATTTCGCTATTGGCTGCTTGAGCCCAGCACTTCCGGGTGACGAGTGACGGTTTCCAAATCTGGAGAACCGAGTGATCGCGCGAAAACGAGCACGCGACACGCCGCGCGAACGCCCTGTTTCGTCGCTCATAGCGTCGCTCGTCGCTGTCGCGTGCATTTTCGCGCTTATGAGGTTTGGCCCTTAAGGTGCACTGACACCACACCGCCCTCTACAGCGTATATATTATACGCATCCGTCGAAATGCGGCTGCAGGATCGAACCCACGACCATCGGATTAGTAGCAGAGAGCCTTACCCCCGTATTCACAAACGCTCCTCGACTCGACTTCACCCTTCACTCGACAGAGTTGAGCACGGCGCCGCTGCTCGGCTAAAAAATGAAGCTGCGCTGCTCGAGAATCGCACCACATTATCCCTGATATGCAGTGACTTGCCGTGCCTAGAGAGGGCGCTTCCATCGGCTTTCTCAAGTGAAGGTGAAACGTTGAGTGAAGGGACGTTCTAGAATACGGGGGTTGACCATTGTAAATCCGGGTAGACTGCCGCGAGATCTCATTCCAGCGATTTTAGTTTTTCTGCCAGTTATTTTCGAAGCTTTGTGTTCTGCTTTGAGTCACTGGGTAGTTCCGTCAAAAAAAATTATGAGTAAACGGAACTTATAAAACAACAAAAAATTTCTCACGTGCGCGATGTTTTTCTGCGCACAATTGTACGCCGAGCTGTCCGCAATCGGGACGTCGGCATTGTCCTTTTGTCCATCTGTTACGCAGAGATGAGCTGTCATCGCGTTTGTTCGTGGGAAAAAGAAAACAAAAACAAAAAGTTAAGATGTTTTTTTTTTATACGTAGCATGATGGCGATGCCGTTGTGTCCTGCCGGTATTTACTCGATAATAGGT
Organism: Rhipicephalus microplus; assembly: GCF_013339725.1. Lineage (NCBI taxonomy): Eukaryota > Metazoa > Arthropoda > Arachnida > Ixodida > Ixodidae > Rhipicephalus > Rhipicephalus microplus. Next base: position 109,928,562 of record NC_051175.1, on the reverse strand, counting down.
GCATTCCTCCGCTGAGGGTTGTTCTATCACCGTCAAATGAAACGCGAACAGCGGAGCACGTGGATCACGCATTAGCAAAGATACAGGGTGCGGACGAACGGACAAAAAAAAACTTTATTAAAATATATAAAAAAAGAATCCCTGCAGGGTTACCGGCCCGGGCTCAGGCCACCCCGACGTTTTGGGCGGTGAGGCGTATGCCTTTTCCACCGCTGTCCGGGCACGCTGGATTGCCCACATTTGGTCGTGCAGATCTGAGCTAGTTCAAAAAATAGTTTTTTGAACTAGCTTTAGCTAGTTTTTGAACTAGCTTTAGTTGTTTGAACTAGCTTTGAACTAGCTTTTGAAATAGTTTGAGAACTTAGCCAACGCTCCTCGAGAAGGTCCGGTTTTACATTGTCCTCTCGGTATATTACTGTGACCTGTGTGCATTTCCATATAAAATATGTGTCATATCTGCGTGTTCGTGCTTACATAGGGTTATACAGCTTGTTTGATACAGGGTGCACAATCCAGTCATAACTATTGACACACTTGCAGGCCCGTGTGCTCAGATTTGGGTGCACGTTAAAGAACCCCAGGTGGTCTGAATTTCCGGAGCCCTCCACTACGGCGTCTCTCATAATCATAGAGTGGTTTTGGGACGTTAAACCCCACATATCAATCAATCAACCATTGACACACTGACAGGTGCGCACATCCGGCTTGGCCGCGCTGCACGATCTCCATATACAGTGCGACATTTTTGCGTCCTGAGTTCTATCGTTCTGACATTCGAAACGAACTGAATGTGAAACAAATAAAATGAAGTTGTACCTATATGCATTTGGCGGGGACGGTATACCGGCTAAGTTTTTCGGAAGTGTGGCCACTTGGACCAGTTGGTATGACATGACGATAGTTTATAGCGCGAGAACAGAACGACGACACAGAGACAAAAATGATGATGATGATGATGATGATGATGATGATGATGATGATGATGATCCTTGTTACTCTGGTGCACACCTTCAAAGGGGGATCGGCCGAGAACCGGGCGGCAGGATCTTAAGTAAAGAGGCTTATGGTTTTTCAAACACAAAGTAATATTGGACTGAAAAAATATATATATAGAAAGAAAAGCCAAAAATCGAAAAAGGAGTATATCTGAGCAGGGAGCGATGCAGGCTATCAGATGCGATTTGAGACAGATGTAATGAGTAGAATGACACGAAGGACACGAGCACTCGTGTCCTTCGTGTCCTTCTTGTCTCTGTGTCGTCGTTCTGTTCTCGCGCTATAAACTATCGTTAAGTTCTTGGATCAGGTTCGTTTCCGTTCGCCGCGATGGAAGCAGTGGCTGCGGTGCCCGGCTGCTGAACCGAAGGTCGTATAGGTGCGATCCGGGCCGTGGTGGTCGAATTTCGGTGGAGACGAAGTGGTATATAGGACCATGCACTGTGCGTTGTCAGTGCACCCTAAAGTACATCAAGTGGTCGAAATTTCCGGAGGCCTCCACTACGGCGTCTCTCATAGCCAAATGATGGTTTTAGGGCGTAAAGCACAATTATTATTATTATTATTATTATTATTATTATTATTGATAACTTTCCCGAAAACATTTACTACGCTTCTCTCACTCTGTCTTTCTCATTAATTTGAAACTCGCCACCGCAGTTTCTTTAAACCGGAAATGGTCATTAACAGCAGTTTTTCAGCGTCCTTCTTTGCTTATTCTGTCGGCTTAAATTTATTTTCTTGCTTTTTTTTAAATGTTAACTGTCGATATATTCTTTTCCTTCGTGTTTTGTTTCTTTAGTGTTTCTTCGTTTCTTTTAGTATACTTTCTCGCCACATGTGGGCAAGAATCTCGTCTTAAATCTCGGCAAGGATTTATAGGGTCTCTGCAAAATCTCAGCAAAAATTTTAACTACGTTAATTATTTTGCTTTTAGCGTACCTTTCACTATTTCATTGCTGTTACGCGTTTATTCAGTTGTCTCTGTTGAGTTGTACATACACCTAAAACATATTGAAATGGATTAGAAAGAGGTCATTGCAGGTAAGCATTGACGGGATACTACGGTAACGCTGGCATTGAACAATTGTCAACGATAAAAAGTTCTCAATAGCCAAAGGATATTGATCACTATGATGAGGTTCGGAGGAATGACATCTATGAAAGGCGTCGGGACATGTTTAAAGCATAATATCTTGTCAAGCAACTTTCAACCTTCTGCACTTTTGAGTAGACTTACTATCTGTCGTGTGCGTTGCACTGTATGCAAAAAATAGTAAATACGTGCTTATCGTTGCAGTTCCCGATTTAGGAATTTGCGTTACACAAATTTCATAATAAATAAAGGGGAAACTTAATATGGAACCAATGATTAATTTCCAGTGAATGCCTCCTCTTTCTCTCTCTCAGTGGAGTGTTTACCTCCCCCCTTCCCTTTACACACCCATTCTTCGCCTTCAAGAACAGAACGCGATGGTGTAGCCGTACCCCGTTCGCACTGCTTTTGACTGTTTCGCAAAGAGCGTTTGTGGGCGTCAACGTTGACCGTTGACACCATACTTGTTTGCTATTGCAAGGAGATGGTCGCCCCCCCCCCCTCTCAAATTGCCTGAGAGGGGAGGGGCGCAGCTTCTTCTGATGCAGAAACGCTGTGCGCGCCTGTGCTTCCAAACGAGAACGATGAGTAGTTTACACCAAGCCCGCAGCCAGGGGCGATGCCCCATAAAGACTACTCACCTCTGAAGGGGTCGTTTTACTGGAGATAATGACTGAAAATAGGTGTTTTTCTAGAATAGATAATGACTTAAACAAGTCCCCCCCCCCCCTCTTGCCGCAAGAAAAAAAATCTTATGGGCCTCATTTGCGCGGTGATAAGGGTGCCATTGACGAAAACAGTAGTGGACCTTTGGTATTCCTTTTAACCTTTATTCAATTTCCGCTTTCGCTTCCCTGTTCCTGTCGGCATTCCATTTCTCTAAAATTAAAAAAAAAATACTCGCCAAAAATTACACGTCCGTGACCTTTACAAGCTGCGCCTGCTATCCTTTATCACTGTACGACTTCCGCAGCCGTGGAGATATATAACGCACTATCATTATATGACGGCGGCGTCGATAGCAAAGAACTGCCACTGATAATTTTTTTTTTTTTTACACGACGCGTCTTTCTTCGTTTCCGGTCTGCAGCTTCGGGTCGTCTGCTCAAAGCGTCGCACTGCGCAGGCGCGCCGCGTGCGCGCTTTCCTTTTCTCTTGTCGCGGCGCAAGTATCGATGACGAAGCGAAGCGCGGCTGAAGTGGAACGGCGAAAAGCTGCCACCGCTGCACAAACATCGGACGACAACGAAAACACAGAGCGATAGTGATGCCCGCGACAGCCGTGGCGTGGCGCAGCGAGCGTCCGGGTTCTCGCGCCTACGGCCCGTGCGGCAGCTGCCTAGGCAGCGCAGGTGGCACGAAAAAAGATGGCGGCACCGGAGAGCCCGGTGCGGTCGCCGCCGCCCCAAAACTCGGAGGATGCCCGGCTCTCAGTCCTCAAAATTATCGCCGAAGACGTCCAGGCGGCGGACCTCCAGTGGTCTCTCTTCGTGGCAGCGCTGCGGTCGTACCGCTACGACACCGTGCTGCGGCCGTTCCCGACGTCGTTCGCCGATCAAGAGACTGACACGAAGCGCATCGACGACCTCCGCGACGCGGCTGCCAGGGTTCCTCCGCTCGGCACCCTGTTGCCCGCGGGCTCCGCCACCAAGTCGTCGACCTCGGCGGCAACAGGTGGAGTACCCCGGGAGTCCTGGGAGCTGCTGCTCTGGGTGCTCACCTGCGGCGGCGTCCGTCTCAGGTCTCGGAAGAAGGAGGACGTGCCCGAACTGAGCGGCGACTCGGCCGTCGACGCCGTCTTCGAGGTCGAGCGCAGCCCGCAGGCCGACCGTCGTTTCGAAGCAACCCGCGGAGACCGCGAGGTCTTCTTCGCCTACCACGGCTCGCGGCTCGACAACTTCCACTCCATCCTGCACAATGGCCTGCTGACGCACATGAACAAGAACGCGCTGTTCGGCTCCGGCACGTACCTGTCGAGCGAGCTGAGCGTCTCGGCCACCTTCAGTCCGGCCGGTTACGGCTGGCAGCACTCGATAGTCAGTCCCGAGCTCTCCTGCGTGGCCATGTGCGAGGTGATCGACCATCCGGACGTTAAGTGCCAGGACAGGGCCAGGAGTAAGCCCTCCAGGGCCTTTGCTCGGGACTCGATGGCGGGCATGGTTCCAGAGAGGTACTACCTCGTGCAAAACGACTCCGTGGTTCGCGTCAAGTACCTGCTGGTGTACACCGCGGCACGGCCCGCGTCACCACCCGCGCCGGAGATCTTGCCGGCGGGCATGATGATGACCGTGGACAGGGCCTACTACTCGCCGGGCTGGCAAGACTTTCTGCGCAAAAACAAGTCGTGGCTTATGGTGGCCGCGTACGCGGCGTTGCTGTGCGGCATCGGGCTGTCCAGTTCGCGTGTGGGACACAAGCTGATGCTCAAGTTGTTCTACCGGTGACGACAAAGAAGAAAGCCTGACGCCGGCGGCCACGCAGTGTCCACTCCTATGTCCGGCAAACGTGGACGAAAATTTAGGCTGACGGGCGTACGGAGCTAATTACCACCGCGTTTAGAACAGTGCGCGAGATGCGATGTTCCTAAAAAAGCTCGAAGGGACAAGTTAGACGAAGGAAATCGACGTTGAAGGCAGATACCTAATCTCAATTGTAAAACTGCCCCATTTTATTTTTTTTTACCCGCTGCGCTATTATACAGATATCTTGCAAAAGATATTTCGATACTTCCGATTAGTATTACAAATGTGCGACAGGGTACGACATTGCAAATGCATTTTGTGATATAAATTTACGGTGCCATCTGGTGACGAGACGTCTTGGGCCACTGCCACTGAGTCGCATCTATAGTAGCATTTCGTGAAGTGCCTTGAGTGGTTGGTGGGCTAAACGTTGGCCTGAGATTATCAGCCAACATGTATCCTCTTTCTCGAGCTGTTATACTGCGCTCCAAGCGAAAGTTGCAGTCGTTAAAGTGAAGTTGTTATTAATTTGATCTTGCTCAATCTTTTGACGTTTAGATGTTGACGTGTTCTGTTGGGATCTCCCTTGCCCACGTTGTTGCACGTGCCACGTTTTTGTAAGCACGTCGTGCGATTCGGCTCATTTGCATGTACAATTGTTTTTGAGCGTAAATCTAGCCGGCTGCTTTATAACCCGACTACACTTCATTTTTTTTATTTCAATTCTCCTGAACTTTCTATCGAACCTTGAATCTCTCACACGTGGCTGCACTTTTTTTTTAACGACTGCTACGTCGCTACCGAGCTACGCCGTTTGGCGGATGCTTCAAGATTGTTTTTTTTTTTTTTTTGCTTTCACGCTCACGGGAGTGCAGCAAGTGTCGAATTTACGAGCTTCTGCGCTTCGTATCTGCTCGCCACGAAGAGCGTCGTGAACTTTACAGCTGCTGAACGTTGTTCGACGAGGCAAGTCTAAACAGCTTTCATTTAAAGTCTCGCTACGCGGTCACATTGCTTCCACGCCTTTTATATCGAAGCGCTGTCGTTGAACACATGGCATTATCTGCCATGAAAAAAAAAGAAAAGAATGACGTAAATAAATTATTCGTGTATACTTCACTTGCTCTCGTACATATCTCTTCTTCCAACTGCTCCGTGTTATTCATTTATTCATCATTAATACAGAAGTTACGAAATTTTAACGGGTATGAATAACTAACGTGTCAGTGGACACTTGGCAATGACTTGCGTCATTGTACACGAAGTAAATTAGGAAATGATCGTGAACAAAAATGCGCTGACTATACATCACCTACGAGAGGAATACAAACAAGTGAAACGTACTGTTTAGCAATAATTACCGTTTCTAAAGAATAAAAGTTCGGGCCAAACTACAGATGGTTAGGTCGTAGATGGAGGCACATTGGCCAAATACACGGCCAGCAGAGCTTATCCAGCAAAGCAGCGAATGGACTATGCTTATCTTGAGCTAGACGAAATTTAACTGACTCCGCCATTGAACTTTAACAGCGAAAGCTGTAATGAGATCAGAACAAGGGTCGCGTGCGCCGTAGTGTTCCGCCGGCGTCCGTAAGCACTACCTGACCTCCATGACATAAAGCGTTTCTCCATGACATTCTCCATGACATAAAGCGTTTTAGAACAACCAAGAACAACGTAACGAGTGCTCCATCGAATGCTCCAACCCGTTGCTAAAGTTTCAGGCATAATTTGTCATCGTCATGAACCACAGCGTAAAAAAAAAATTGCACAAAATTGTGGTACCCGCTACATGTAGTGGGTACCACGATTCTCCGAAGAATGACGCAGGTTGACATGGACAATGCCTGCCTGCTACAGAAAAATATTTTATTTCGTAGTGAGAGTGTTTTAAAAGGCTTTGAAAGGCAGCTCTTCCAGGTTTTTGAAGCTGAGTGTGTAGTACTGTTAATTTGGAGCCAGCTTCATGTGAACAAACCTATGCAAACCTTGTTCGGGAAGCATTACCATTTGTTTCTCAAGAGCTGACACAAACAGCACTGTTGTGGCGGTCTAGTGGCTAAGGCACTCGGCTGCTGACCCGCAGGTCGCGGGATCGAATCCCGGCTGCGGCGGCTGCATTTCCGATGGAGGCGGAAATGTTGTAGGCCCGCGTGCTCAGATTTGGGCGCACGTTAAAGAACCCCAGGTGGTCGAAATTTCCGGAGCCCTCCACTACGGCGGCTCTCATAACCATATGGTGGTTCTGGAACGTTAAACTCCAGATATGTATCAAAGCTGCAACATATAGCTGGTACGCGCCATGTTGGTCTGGTGATTATGGTGCTCCGCTGCTGACTCGAAGGTCGCGGGATCGAATCCCTGGCCCCGGGGGCGGCATTTTCGATGGAGGTGGAAATGCTTGAGGCTCGTGTACTTAAGAAGATGCATGATGAGTAGAGAGTGGCGCTTGCAGCACTACAACTCTCAATAAGTAAGTGGTCTGCCCCAAAATACTTTGGTTTTGGCGAGTTGGTCCATCACTGGAGGAAAATTGGAAAATCGCGACCGACGAAATACATATCGTCGTTTATACGCTTTTCTAATTTCATCAACTGGTGTCCCATTTACAACGGTTTCCTGGTTTTTTTTTTCTTTAGAAATCGTGCTCTTAAGCACTTTACTGCGCGTTGTCAAGCACACACACGTTTACTTTGCCTGTTAAGCCTAAAACCCCACACACGGTCCCTTATGCTCAAGATAACTCGAAGGCGAACTCCACCTTATTTCTCCTATCATTTGATGTACGTCTTGATCTTTCCCCCTCCACCTTCCGAAAACCTTCAGCACCAAACGTGGTTTTTCAATGCCTCCATGATCAGAAGCGTTGCAAGCTTCTCGCACTGGACTTGGGTTTTGCATTGCCTCCGTGAACGAACCACCTCTCTGACCAAGCAAGGATGTCACGTGATGACGTCGTGATATGCGAAATCACGTCAGAGCAACATCGCAGTGAAGTTGCAAATTTTTGCCGATGTCAAGTCAACGGGTTGTCATCGCGTGGTGATATCTTGCATCACTCGTATTGACGCCTTGGATGAGGCGTCTAAAGGCCTGACCACACGTATCCGTCGCAGCGCGTCAGTGCGCGTCTTTCTGACGCGGCGCCGATCCCTCTCCCATACAGAGAAAGAGGGCAAGTCACTTCTCGTAGCCACTCGCCCACTCTCTATGGGGAGAGGGCACTGCGCGGCGTCAGAAAGCCACGCGCAGCGACGGATACGTGTAGTCAGGCCTGTGAGTGGTAGCAGTGAGCGGTAGCACAGTCCGTGAATCCAGCGATAAAAAATCGAGTGATAAACCGCGCCTAAGGTGAGGTCCGTTGTGGCGATTTCAGCGGTGACGTCTTAAAGCTGTATTCACACGACGGACGGCATCACGGACGGATCACTCACGCGACATTTGACGTGATCCGGATCCCTCCGCAGCCGGCACTCATGCGACAGGGGCGGAACCTTCCTCTAAAAGCGAGGGTTTCGGCATTGCTCCACCAGAATCTGAACTGAGATTTGGGTCTCCTTCGTTTCACGAATCGCTCGCGCGTACCAAAGCGGGGATGCGGGAACGGTGGATGTATGGTGACGCAGTATACGCGATCCCCGCGGTCTAATTGCGATTTCGTTCGTCGTGTATGTACAGCTTCAAAATTCAGGCCTGTATACAAGTCCACATCAAGTGTTGTCGCAGTCACATTGCGGATTGGGACGTCACAAAACGGGCACGCAGAAACCGTGCGGGCCGCGGTGGCCACTACGAGAGCGGTCGCAGGTGGCACGGCTCTTACTACTCTCTGCGGCTAGCTGAAATTGCGCTTGAAACCGAATTGGATACGTATTGAAGAATTTGAAGTATAAGGTTCGGTGCGTATTGCAAAAGATAGCCCTTTCGTCTCTTTTCCTCGGAAGTGCTTCAAATCTAATCACATAATTTGTGAAAAAGTTGAAGAAAAAGCTTGCGCCACTGTTGGTGACGATACGGAAGACCATTCGGCTAATGCCTTGATGATTTGCGCCATCGGAGACGTTGCCAGGCTGCCTGGTAGCGTTTCAGCATTACGAGACACCTCTTCTCGACGGGACGGCTTCATGCTCTCCCATATAAGAGTATTAAGTACTCTAAATCGTTAACCCAATTGTCTACCCTCTTCCCTTCCCCATTAGCCATGGTGAGTGATGCCAAACCCACACGAATTAATTCCTCGGAAGGTAAAACCGGTTTTTCGTTGCTTACGATGGCCAGGCCCGAATTTTTGTGAACAGGGCCTCATTAGGTGTAAGGCCCACCGGACGGCTCTATGATTTCCCATAGTAGAGTACCATTTACTCGAAATGGTTAACCACTTTTCTTTTAAAACACATTTTATGGCCTCATCAAGTGTGAGCTCCGCAGGACGGCTCTCCCATAGTCGAGTACCAAGCGCTCAAAATCGTGAACCACTTGTTTCTAAACACATTGGCTACAGCTGTCGGTCCATATCGTGATAAAGTGCCTAGGAGTGGTGGGTAATGTTGCGTAATTGCGCATGGTTTGGGCATGCTTAGTTGTTATTTCGTCTATATTATTATTATTTATTGAATGAAGAAGAAGCGTTGAATTCGACGTCAAGCGAAAGCCAAGTAACGACGCCTTGACTGAATTCCGGACGCGCGATGCAGTGCCTACATATACGGGGTGGCCCGTGAACGGTAGCGCTGCACGAGAAGGTGGTGGTGGTAAAAACTTTATTTGACCAAGGGATTCGGGCACGCATGGCCCAGGATCCTCGCACGCACGAGAAAGCGTTTCAGACGCTGTTTGCGTCGGCCTTGCGAGGTGGGAGAGGGGGAGGGGAGCGACAGCCTTGCAGGTGTCTTCGTGCGCCGGCTCAAGACGCGAGCATGCGCGTCTAGGCACGGGACTAGCGACGCGAGCATGCGCTGTGGAGGTGTGGACGGCGCCGAAGCTCGACATCGTGCGACTAAAATATGCTCCAAATTCAATATGCAACCACCGGACGTTACTATGGGAAATTGCGTGAGTGGTTCAAAAGTTCAATTTTCGCCTGGTTAAACTGGACAGTTCGTGCCATCTAGCGGGGCTCTGTTGTTCACGATTTTGAGCGCTTGCTATATACTCGACTATGGGAGAGCCGTCCCGTGGGCCTCACACCTAATGAGCCCCTGTTCACAAAAATACGGACCTGGTCATCGTAAGCAACGAACAACTGGTTTTACCTTCGGCATTATCTCCACGAGGATCGGAACTGCAATTTGAGTCTCCATCGTTTCACGAATCACTCGCGCGTACCAAAGCGGGGATGCGGGAACGGTGGATGTATGGTGACGCAGTATACGCGATCCCCGCGGTCTAATCGCGATTTCGTTCGTCGTGCATGTACAGCTTCAAAATGCAGGCCTGTATACAAGTCCACATCAAGTGTTGTCGCAGTCACATTGCGGATTGGGACGTCACAAAATGGGCACGCAGAAACCGTGCGGGCCGCGGTAGCCACTACGAGAGCGGTCGCAGGTGGCACGGCTCTTACGACTCTCTGCGGCTAGCTGAAATTGCGCTTGAAACCGAATTGGATACGTATTGAAGAATTTGAAGTATAAGGTTCGGTGTGTATTACAGAAGATAGCCTTTTTGTCTGTTTTCTTCAAAGACGCTTTAAGTCTAATTGCATAATTTGAGAAAAAGTTGAAGAAAAAGCTTGCGCCACTATTGGGGACGATACGGAAGACCATCCGGCTAATGCTTTTATTATTGGTGCCATCGGAGACGCTTCTGAGCATTAGGATACACTTCATTGGTTATAGCAAGGGACAGCTCTCGGCTCTCCCATAGTAGAGTACCCTGTGCTCTAAATCGTTACCCACTTTTTCTAACCCCCCCCCCCCTTCTTCCTCGACGGGACGGCTTCATGCTCTCCCATATTAGAGTAATACGTTCTCTAAATTGACAACCCAATTGTCTTACCCCCACCCCTCATTGTCTTACCCCCACGGCTCCTGCCTGGGTGCAAGTGTAAGGAAAGGACTTAAAGACGCCGAGGAACGTCAAACCAGGACTGAAGTAGACGAGCGGAGGGCAGGTGGCACGAAGGCGACAACAAGAAATGAAGAAGAAGAGAAGAAGGCACGTGCGATTACGAGGCAACTGTGCGCCAATCAGCTGATGACCAGTGGTGGCCCATAGAGGTGGCGTGCCACGATTGGGCCACGTGCGACCATTACGTGGCAGTAGGCTGTGTGGCTGGGGACGAGCAGGAGCAGCGGCAGACGGGAGACAGCGGGCCGAAGCGTCGGACGCAGGCTATCCAGGTTCCGGCCGGGGAACGCGGCTGTCCACGCTTCTGCTGTCCAACTACCAGCTGGGGTGGCGTTGCCGGCACGAGTACTGCATCTCGGGGCGCGGCCTGGCCTGCTGTTCTCTTCCTTGCCGAGGGCATCGCGGATCTCGGCGAGGTGTCTCCACGGTCAGCCGTTCGACACAGCGATGAACGTGGCTTGGCTAATGGTCACGGTTGCGTCGAGCATCGCGTCTCGGCGCACGCTCTTCGCTGGACGGGCTGGCCATTCCCCGCATGGAGCATCGCGTCTCCGATGCGGGTTGACTGCTCCGTAGTCGCACCCATGCCATCAAGCGCCGGTGTCACCAGAGTGTCGCACATAGGCAAGGGACGGGCGAGACGTTCTGCCGGGCGAGACGCGAGCGTGTGCACGGAGGACCACGGAGCCGGGCGAGATTCAGGGTGGCCGAGGATCCAGGTGCCAGGGGAGTTGCTGGCTGAATCGAGAATCGCCAGCGGTGCCGAGCCGTACCGAGAAACGTGCGAAAAAGAGTTCGAGGGTGGAGGCCAGGAAGGCAGAGGAAGTGGTGCGCCGCTCGAGAGGACGAGTTCCTGGCAGCGTTCCTGAGCCGGACGTGGGACCCGTACGTGTCGGCCAGGTCGAGCTCCGGTGTGTCGGTTCGAGGTCGAGTCCGTCGGCCTGTACAAGGTCCAAGGACGGGGCCTGCTGAACGGCTCCTGCCTGGGTGCAGTGGCCGCGAGCAGGTTCGTGGGTGAGGCCTACCGGGTGTGGTCCTCGTGAGCCGTGGCCTGATCCTGGACCTCGGAAGTTGCGACCCAGGCTGCTGGATTGGTCGCGACGTCCGATTCAACGGCGCTGCACACGGTAGCACATCCGTGTGCGGTCAGCCGTTCCAGCCGTGCCACCTTTGCCCTCGCGCACGTCGACGACCGCATCATGTCGGGACGACGGGGACCCAAACTGCGACGTTCCCATTCCTGGACCAGGAAGTGCACAAAACCGAGAAGAACAAGGTGTGCCTGTACAAGTAGGTGTTTCCGCCGCACCTGCCGCACCCGACGCTGGCCTTCATCGGGCTGCTGCAGCTGCTTGGGGGCGTGTTCCTCGCGCAGGAGGCGCAGAGCCATTGGTTCGCGCAGCTCATCAACAAGAAAGTGTCACTTCCTTCTCTAGTGTGCAATATAAAGCTTCTTTTGGTCGCATCACATGTTGATATCAATCCTTTCTCGTCTGCTATTAACAAACATAGTGACGAACGTCCTTTAACCATCACACCAAGCACGTCTGCCATCTTGGAGGACTTGGCAAGAAATTGTTCAATGACTGTTGTTGCTGCTGTGGCTACCGGAACTTTGGACGCATATTTGGGCGCAACACCAATGCGGGAGCATTAGGTTGTGGGTTTCTTCATTTCTAAAATGCATAGATACGTAATTCTAAAAACCGCATTGCTTACCACGTAGCACTGACAATGCGACGCAACGACAAAAAAAAAACAGGCGTTTCCTACGCTTCATTAAAACTACATTGTGCTGCCACTTACCAGTGGCTTCACGTTCTAGAAAAACTTCGTTTCTTCAAAATAGCGTCCATACCTCACGCAGTGCCTACTTACCAATTTTCTCGCGCAGAACTTCAAATGAACATTTTATTTTCCCTCCGAGAGAGAAGACTATCGTCTCTCGACGATCATTGCCAGCAAAACACGCAGATGCACCGCCATTTTTTTGTCGTTGTTGTTTAGCGAAAGCTTATAATACACAGATTTAGGTGGCGTCGTACGCGAAAAACCCGGCGGCCGCGAACGCGGAGCAGTGCGGCCTTCAAAAGTGCGACGGTGATGCGTAATTGTACGATCCCTTTTCCAACTGACGATGCCCTCTCGATCGATCGAGGGCTTGACAGCGATCAGCCGTTTCCGATATGGCAATCTATTATTTTATCGAGGTCAATTGTCATATTTTTAGTACTCGCCTGTATACCGCTGCCGAGCAAGGGTTTGAAGGTGCCATTCCCGGCATGCGTGAAGGAAAAAGATGATAGTGCAATGAGATAGAAAGAAAGAGAGAAAGAAAGAAAGAAAGAACAAACAAAGGAAAAGGGAAAGAAAAAAGAAGAAAGAAAGAAAGAAGAAAGAAAGAAAAAAGGAAAGAAGAAAAAAGGAAAGAAAGAAAGAAAGAAAGAAAGAAAGAAAGAAAGAAAGAAAGGAAGAAAGAAAGACTACGCCAGGCAAGCGCACGGCGTTTAGCTTACCGCCCTTCTTTACATATAGCGTATACAGGTTCCCGATTGTTTTGTTGGCTTGTAACCGACCGTAGCTTCCGACTTTACGAAGTACGCAGAGTCCGATGCTCAGGACCATACGTGATTGACCCTTTGGCGCCCTCTAAAAAAGAAGCAAGGCAGCCACTCAAACCTTGTTACACTAAATCGTCGTCGCGTGCAGCGCGCGTGCACATGTCCTCGAGGAGGGTGAGGTTGTTGAATTGATCCTTCCGGCCCAGAGTCGTATGCGGTCCGTTGTCATGGTGACACCGAAGAGGAGAGGGAAGGAACTCGCGCCCCAAACGGGACATTCCGTTTTGCGCGACTGCACTCGGGCAGTCTCGGGTGTTTTGTGTGTGCGATTGTGCGCGTGTGTGATGTTGAAGATTTCGTACAGTGATGACGTGGAATGGGAGCGCTATCTCAGAGGTAAAGTTACTTTGGCTCGGAGTTACCTTTTAGCGATGTTTATGTCGTGAAGCACGCTGGCCTGCTCGTTCCTGGCGCGCGAGAGAGAAAAAAGAGTTGGGCGCAGAAGTGATTTGCAAAACGGTATAGGCTGGGTGAATCGTTGGCGCTGGCATTGTATACTCGCGACGCGATGACATCGAAAATGCGCAAGACAAAGGTGCGACAGAATAATTTGTATGTGGGGTTTAACGTCCCAAAACCACCATACGATTATGAGAGACGCCGAAGTGGAGGGCTCCGGAAATTTTGGCCACCTGGGGTTCTTTAACGTGCACCCAAATCTGAGCACACGGGCCTACATTACCGCCTCAAGCGGAAATGCAGCCGCCGCAGCCGGGATTCAATCCCGCGACCTGAGGGTCATCAGCCGAGTACCTTAGCTACTAGATCACCACGGCGGGACGGTGCGACAGAATATTTAAACAAAAAAAAAAAAAAACAACGAATTTCACATGTGTACATTTAAATGTTGATTGCGCACGTACAACTAAACGAAATGTTAAAGAATGCAAGTGATATACAAACACTTCTCTACACACTTTGCCTTATACGCTTTCCATTTTGTCCAAAGTAGAGGTGATTAAGGGGTGGGCGGGAGACGGGGAAGGTAATCTGCGTCGCTCTGAGGACTGGTGGAGGTGGCTTGCTGTGTGAGGCGCTGAACTTCACTGCACTTAGGGCGACACAGTAGCAACACGTGTATGTTTTCCATCTTCCATCAAAGTTTGATCGTTAATTCACGCAAGGTTCGTTCAAGCGGTGCAGCTGCACGTCTATAGAAGAAAATGCACATGGTTATTGGGCTAACAAGGTCTGTAGCCTGTGGTCTCACCCCTGGAGCGAGGGGTGAGTGTGAGAAGGGGAAAATGGCGAGGCGAGCAAACCCTAGCCTCCCCCCTCCCGTCCCCCCGTAGCTGCCACATCTGCTACTGCGCACTGTTTATGTGGCATATCAGTATATCTATATCAAATAAATTATTCAAGTTTGATAAAACCTCTCGCGCTGTCATTCTGTAGTGTTGTGCGTTTACACCAGATGGCCTTCTGAGTCCTTGGACTCACAATAGATGGCGCCACTGCGCTCGTGTGTATATAAACGATACTCGCTGATTAAGCTGGGTTATTGTCATGGATCGTACAGTGGTGTAGCGTGGTTACTTCCACGTGTCGCCGTGCCGGCTACACGACACATTCCTTCTTACTTACATTGGTACCGTCCAACAGTCAACAATACTGATTGTTGGCCTATATAGTTGGTATTTGCTTACTGACATGCCTTGGCCGCAAATAACACACACACACACGCTTGTGCTTGTCGTTGAGTGTTTCTTTACTTTGTGTGTGTGTGTGCGTGCGTGCGTGCGTGCGTGTGTGTGTGTGTGTGTGTGTGTGTGCGTGCGTGCGTGCGTGCGTGCGTGTGTGTGTGTGTGTGTGTGTGCGTGTGTGCGTGCGTGCGTGTGTGTGTGTGTGTGTGTGTGTGTGCGTGTGTGTGTGTGTTATTTGCGGCCAGAGCATGTCAGTAAACAGTCAACAAACCGTACTATAGGCGCGGAACACCCCCCCCCCCCTTCCCCGACAATGTGGTCGAACGCGTCTTTCGCCCAGCCGCGGTGGTCTAGTGGCTAAGGTACTCAGCTGCTGACCCGCAGGTCGCGGGTTCGAATCCCGGCTGCGGCGGCTGCATTTCCGCTGGAGGCGGAAATGTTGTATGCCCGTGTGCTCGGATTTGGGTGCACGTTAAAGAACCCGGGGTGGTCTAAATTTCCGGAGCCCTTCACTACGGCGTCTCTCATAATCATATAGTGGTTTTGGGACGTTAAACCCCACATATCAATCAATCAATCAATCAATCAATCAATCAACGCGTCTTTCAAGCGAGGACAGTGTGTGCTTGCACTCGCACGCGTTTTCATCATACATAGGTAGTAGATATATTGCCGTGAGTATTGTGTTAACGTTAACGTTAAGTATTGTCTTGACGTGATAGCGTTAACGGAATTGTGTCGCAGTAAATGCGATGTCGGCGTTCGGGTCATCGGTTGTGACCGAAATACGGGCGTCGCCCGTGAGCGAGAAATTCGGACAGACGCAAAGAATAAAAATCGGGGGGTTCGAGTCGGAGTCAAAGCCCAGAATTCTGCGTGGCAATCGAATAGTATAGCTCAGAGCCATGCCGGTATACTTGAAAGTGCTATACTACATCTTATAAAGTAGCCAGGCGGGTGAGAAGTCACCTAACTCGCGTATAATATGGCGTGTCGAAAGCATATAATTGCGCGATCGGCATCATGCGATGTGGATCGAGTATAGGCTGGCCAATTGAAAGCTGCCAACCCGTTATAATTCACATAATTCACGCATTATAACACCTTGATTCGTCACCACCATCGTCATCATCGTAATCATCAGACACAACATTAGCAAAGTGTGCGGCTGCGTATATGTGCGCGTATCTGTCTTACAGACGCGAACTTGGCACTTCGTAACTGTAGTTTGCACAATTTACAACGTGCCGCCGTCGCACCTCCGTTCACAACAACACGTTCCACCTTTCACAGCACGGTATAGAGGTAATAGACTCCTGTGACCATGTTTCCAACTTTCCTATCTCTCCTACCCCTCAATATGTCATCGCTCGCTAGCTTAGCGCATCTCTCTTTCTCTCTCTCTACACCTTTAATCCTATTCTTTTAATCCCACCTCACCCCCATCCCCTCTGAGCTACTGTTGAGGTGTTGCACCCTGATGCAGACAGTTACGGGGCTCACTTTTCTCTTCTCTTTCCTCTTATAACATCAGCTCTGGGCTGTCCACCAAGCCCGCGAAGCGGCTGAGGAGCCTGGCATCTCAGTCCCCACGTGGGAGCTGCCCGCAGCACAGTGATCTGTGTTTTGGAGGACCAAATAAAAGTTTATCCAATCCGATCCATTTCAGAGGTAAAACTTTTATCAGCGATAGCAAATAACCGTTTCCCACCCAAAATGGAATAGAACAGATTCCCCACTGTTCCATGAAACGGCATCGACTACATCCCGCTATTCTTTCCCCCTCGCTTTTGAATGAACTCTAAACGACATCGATCGTTCCCCCGGATTCATTTCGCAGCTGTCCACGGTCGAATTGACAAACTTCCCCTTCGGCGCCCGTGTTTTCTTATACGCGTCCAAGGTCGCGAGTAACACTTGAGACGACGCCAGCAGCGTTCCTCGTGCCTCTTTCAGTGCGATCGCGGTGAAACCTTGGCCGTGACGCGCCTCTTCCATTATTACGTTCAATTAAGAGAAAGTGTGCATCCACGCACAAAAAAAAAGAAAGAAAAACGCATCATAAGTGTCCTCGACATCGCCTCGTCGCGGCAGCAGAACTCAGTTTGTCGTTGCCGCAGCGCCATGAGGAAGCTCACGGATGCACTCGGGTCTTCGCGGAGCAGATTCAGCGGCAGCCGAACACCTCTCTCAGGTTCGAGTCCCTTGTTTTACAAGTGAAGCTTGTTGTGCGTTGCGCATTACGGTTTGGGGGGGGGGGGGGGCGGAGGCGGCATAGTATACGCGTGGTGAAACCCGACAGTGTACACAGATGCGGCCTTCGCGAAGGGGATATATTTGTATGCATATACAATAAGCAACACACATATATATGTAACCTTCTCGGCCTCCTTTTTCTGACGTTCATCGACTGAGTGGAACGGCCTGCCCCGTTCTATCGCTGATTTCACCTGCCCATCATCGTTTGCTGAGAAGCTTAAGCACTAATTTACTCTTATGTTTATATGTAGCTACCAACTATATGCATATCTGGTTGACGTGCATAATTTACAAATGTATATATGTAGTTTGCGTATAATTTTTGTATGCATAATTGTGTATTATCATTATGCATATATGTCGCCCAATTGTAACTCCACCCCTTTTGTAATACCCCCCTTGAGGGGGCTTTTAAAAAATAAAAAGTGAAGTATGCAATACATATATTTGTATGCGACGTTTTACAGCGAAAGCTGTTATGTGGTCACAACAAGGCTCCTTTTTGGCGCTGTAGTTGTCCGTCGCCGCCGGTGTCCGTAACCACTATTGCGCGAGAAAAAAAAAACTAAATAAAACACCAAGGACACAATGGGATTCTAACCCGGGTACCCTGCGTGCCAGCCCAGTATTCTACCACTGAGCCTCGCCGATGCTTGAAACTCCGTTGCAAACTGACCCTATAGGTAGCCTTGATTTATTTGATTGATTGATTTGTGGGGCTTAACGTCGCAAAACTACTATATGATTATAAGAGACGCCGTACTGGAGGGCTTTGGAAATTTCGACCACCTGTGGTTGTTCACCATGCACCCAAATCTGAGCACACGGCGGGCCTACAGCATTACCGCCTCCATCGAAAATGCTCCCGCTGCAGCCGGGATTCGATCCCGCGACCTGCGGGTCAGCAGCCGAGTGCCTTAGCCACTAGACGATCACGGCGGGGCCCTTGGCAGCCTTCATGTCGGGAAAGTAATCGCGTTCTTATGAGGGATTAAGAGTTTTAAAGCGGCAAAAGAACAACCAAGGAGCTAAGCGTCACACAATGCGAATTGTGCGAAAAGTGGGTCGTCAAATGATCCAACCCATTACTAAAGACTTACTTCTTTATCGTCGACATTTAAAAAAAATGCACAAAGTTTCTCACAAAAGTGTGGCGGGTACCACGATTCTCCGAAGAATGACGAAGAACGGCATACCGAATGCCTCCATATATTGCACAAAAATTACGATGATTGTTTGCTTGCCTGACAAAGGTAAGCAAGTATACGTTTAAGCTTGCGTTCCTCCAGCCGCAAGTGCTGCTACCAAATGAAGCCGAACAGCCTCCAGCACCACTTTTCTAGCCTCCTGGTATCAGCAGTCTTTATCTCAGGGCGATATGCTCCACAGATGACACTGGTCACGCGTGCGCGCAAGCGACGGGCAGACCAAATCAGTTGATCAAGTCAGAGTCGCGTTCAAAGCTGCGTAGTCAGGACCGGACAGCTTGGGCGAACCAGCGTCGTTTGATCGGCCCGAAAGGCACGTAGCACAGCTTTGATGAACCAAAATCGCACGGTCTGCAAAGGTAAGCAAGTACGTTTAGGCTTACGTTCCTCTTGCCGCAAGTGCTGCTACCAAAAATCATTAATAGAATATGGTGTCGTCCCTCTGTGGACGCGTAGTGTTGGTATAAGGGCAGCCACGCGAAATCCGCTGCCGCCCTCATACCCTCTACGTACTTTTTGGCTTCCCGTATGTAAGGCGTGTGGCCGGTAGAGGGGGCTGTCGGAAAAGAGAAGTCCGTTGGTGCATTGGATAAATTCTCCGAGAACTCAACCGATCGTGCCAACGTATTCGATTATAGATGTGAAAATGAAGACCGGGATCTTGTTCTTGAATTTCACGCGAAAACTTCAATGCTTGAATGGCACTGTGACGTATAGCGAATTGAAAGAACCCCTCTACCCCTCTTTTTTGCTTTTCGCTTTTTGGCTGTTTTGGCTCAACGGGGTCTTTTAAAACTTGCTGTAGGTAGTCCCTAATTCCTTCGGAGTAGAAAAATTTGTTCTAATGGAACCACTGAATGAGGACTGAAATGTTGAAATGCCCAGACGTTGCATGGACGTTACGCAGCGTTCTTAGTTGGGAAATGTGTTTGTTTTGACGTCAGCTGTGTCACGAAATTCTCCGCTACGTAGAAAGTGTAAAACAACGCAGCGCAGTGTATCGCAACTGTGGTATGTGTGCTCCAATGCGACGTTCATATGTACGAATTAAATGTACTCCACCCATCAAAACAAAAACGTACGTTTGGCAGATCCTTCTTTTATGCGGTAGAAACAGAGTTCCGGCAGTGCTGAATGTTTAGCTTGCAGCCATTATTCACCCTGAAGCCTATTTAAACGCTTCAACTTCGAGTGTAGGTGGTGTTAAAGTGCGGAAATAATTTTCAGCGAACAAGATTTCAGCACATCAGACATGTTCTTCGAGTGCACAGAAGACAACTAAAGCCCTACTAAAATACCTAAAGCCGACAAATCTGAGTGACCCCCCTGTATATATAGACTGGATGTGTTCCCACAATCCATAATAGCTTACAGCGCACACTGACACACAGAATGCGAGGACAAACGCCGACTAACAACTGAACTTTATTTTGACGGATCACATATGTATATACTATATATACATACAGAATCGCCCATGCGCAAGTATATGCACGCTATAGAAAACGTCATTTGACAATGATGAATTATAACTTATGTCACTCATTGTGTGGAAGACAGTTTATTGACAGTTTAAACTTCTTATTGGGAGCGTAAAAAAAAGAAGCATCCCGGACGTTTTGCATCTGCCTCGTGCCTTTGCTGGCTCTCTGTATCTCACGGGTGACACAAACAGGAAACAGAATTCACTCGACTCACTTGAGACAACAGACAAAACACCGCAGGATTACAGGTGCAATGACCACCACGTGTTAACGCTAACTTCAAAGCCGATCGAATTTGAAGCCTCTTTCGCGTTTGCCTTTTATTCCTTCCAGATGGCGCCAACTGTCTCAAACTCCGCCTGTAGCGTCGGCTTCTGTGCAACCTCGTGCCGCGATGCGGAAAGCGCGCTGTAGTATACATCTGCGGGGCCAATCGAATCTTTCGGTCTTAATAAGTTGTTATATTCCAACCCCAATTTCTTTCCATCCCAGTCTGGCTGTATTTTAACCCTATCCTCACCTCATCCTATGCCGATCAGAGGTCGGCTAGTAGCACCTGTCGTTACTTTACGTGCCCCAAAGCCAGTAAGATTAAATGGGAGCCGCCGTAGTGGAGGACTCCGGAAATTTCGACAATCCGGGCTTCCCTAACGTGCGCTCACATCGTGCGGCACACGGGCCTCGAGAATTTCGCCACAGTTTCCTAATATACACTATAGAGGAATCTCTGGCGCTAGTGTCTATGGGAGCTGCAACGCACGGCGCTTCAGCGAGCATGGGAATGATGGGTAGTACACACATTTATTTGTCTGATATTCGTACTTCTGGCCTGGTTTCGGCTCCGCGTGTGTTCGTGTGGCTTGGAGCTGTTTTTTCACGAAAACAAAAATCGGCAAATGTTCTGCGATTGTACTTCACCACTTCATTCTTTTAGACTTACCTTTCCAAATTGGGCCACGAAGTTCAAAAGGGTTAAATCTTTATTTAAAGACAAAACCGAAACGCAGCAATAAACGAAGTCGCAAGTACGATTCGCCGCCCGCAGGTACGAAGACTAGGCAAATTTGCGTACTACCCATCATTCCATTGGTCGCTGAACGATCGCAGCGCCAGAGTGCCCGCTAGTTAATTTTAGGAAACTCTATGCATTTCGCACCCGTCGATATGTGCCCCCCCCCCCCCCCCCCCAACGCAGCGATTTCATCCCGCGACGTTTTGGTCGACAGTCCACCACCGTAACTTTCTTTATACTTGACCACCGCCCCTAGGTGGTCGAAATTTCCGGAGCCCTCCACTACGGCGTCTCTCATAATCATACGGTGGTTTTGAGACGTTAAACCCCAGATATTATTAGTATTATTACTATTAACCACGTACTTCTTAAATCTTGTGCCGCAAAGCTCGTAGCGCGCGGTTACAAAGCGTTTATCGACTGGTAACAGAGCTTTGACATTCAAAAGTGGTGACTACAGATTTAAAGTGCGACGTATTAGAGTACTTAATTTTTACACGTTGACATGTTTTTAACGATCCAACGGCGTTTTGAGCGGAAAAAACTGCACGTTCAAAGATAGAAGCGACACACAAAGGTACTGACTTGCAAATAATTATCTCGAAACATGGAATCGGTTGTTGGTATCGAGGTAATTGGTATCAGCAGGGGTCAGTTAATTCATGAAATAGCCGAGGCTGAATCGATTGACAGGCTCGGTGATAGCTATTATCGAGTCATCAATTGCCCTATCCTTCAATGAGTCGGCCTATCTGCGTGAAGATGGCTGAGTTCATGAAGATAGCTGAACTGACTGCGCATAATGATGACCGCTGAAAAAAAAAAGAAAAAAAAAGCTGTGGCCTATATATCTGGTTTCCTGTTGCAAAGTAAACATTGTTGGAATTCGGCACCCTGTGTGTGACTTCTATATTTGTACGTCTCGTTTCTTGCTCCAAAAACCTCATTACGCTATAGAACATGGCCAAAACATTACGTTACCGGTTATTCAATGGCCAATTAACGACGTTTTTTTTTTTAACAAGTATGCAATATCGTAACCACGAGCTCGCGAACAGCACATAATTACATAGCCACTTTTCGATCGCTGCGGTGGGTGTTACGAAACGTGCGAAGCTGAGAGGGCGTGCAGCTTTCGTTTGCCGATTATGAATGACACAATCGGCATCCTTATTCGTTTATTTTCTTTCTTTTGGGAACGAGCCAAAAATTGAGACCTCATCTCTCGCGAAAGTTTGCGTCCTTTACCCGCGCATCTTGTTTACAAAAAAAAAAAAGGCTCAATTGATGCGCTGTATAGGCGCTTGCCTGCCGCCATACTTGTATCGCGTGTCCGCCATGAGGCGTCATGCCCGCCGTATTTATTGAAGGGAAATATTTTAGATGCCTCATGAAACGCGAGAAATGATCACGGCGTCAAGCGAAGTGACGCAAAAAAAAAAAATCATCATGCGATTACGTCATCTTGGCCAGTGGCGTCACAGCGTGAAGTGATCACGTGATACCGTCTGTTGGTCAAAAGCAGGCCGATCCCATAGGCTTTACGAAACCTGACGATATCCGATAAAAAATGAGAAAAAATAAAAAAATAAAATGTATAGAATATATAAGAATAAACAATAAAGACAGTGGTGCAGGAGGCTTCATAAGCCTGTAGTGCACTGCCTGACAGGTCGTGGCATAAGAGCCTTTGGCTCGCAAAGTTGCGATGGTATACCGTTGTGCTGGTCGTTCAGTGTTCCTTTATTGTGTGTGTGTGTGTGTGTGTGTTCTTTGCGGCCAAAGTATGTCATTAAGCAAGTACCAACTAGAACAACAATCAGTATCATTTTAGTACACGGCCAATTTAACGCAACTCCGAAGAACGTCGCGTTGCACTTTCTTCATAACGAGCACGAAAACGCAACGTGGTTCGCATTCGCGTGACTTATGCGTCGGCAGGGCCTCGATTGGTATGTCAAGAAATTATATGTATATAAGCTATCATCTAGTTCAGGTGTCGCCAACTTCTTCAGGCACAGGGCCCAGTCGCACGAAGTCGACACGGCGGAGGACTCAAGAAGCAGGGGGGGAGGGGGGGCACTCCTTGTCACCTAAATAGGGGAAGAGGGGGGGGGGGGTACAAAGACTGCCCCATACTTTTACTTTTGTTTATAGAGCAGGTTTTTATAGTGACGCAATATTTTCGGTCATAATAGCTGTCGAGGTGCCCTGATGCTGCAAACCAAGAAGTGCTTTCTTTCCATCTTTTACTCCTGCAAAGCCAAGGACCAAAGGCGGGCCATTTGTGGATGAACGTAGTCGCTTTAATTTAATGTGTGATTGTGTGTGTTTTTCGTATATTGTGAAACGTGTTTCGCGCTCCACCAATGGGGAGGGGAAAGAGGGGTGCGATGACATTTAAAAGGTAAAGGGAGTGCGACCCTCCCTCTCCCCCTGTGTTAGGAACCGTGCGCACGCCTATCATTGCGCTCTCTCTTTATACCACGGAGGAAGGAAAGGTAAGGAGAGACCCTGACGTCACTCGTTGTGAAGCCGCGATAAAGCCGGAAGTTGGCCATATTGACTAGGCAAATTCTCCTCTCTTGTTTACATATGAATGCGAAGCAGAAGGCGCGACACCCTCTCCGGCTCGGAAAGCACGTGGGCTGCGCAGCGCGTGTGTCGTGACGATCCGAAACTAATGAAACGGGGCTCATCACTCTGAGCCAGCGGGACACCTTCAGCGAAATCGCTTCGTCCGAGTAATAACAGGGAGTAACAGCTCGCCGACAATGAAGCAACTACGAGAGAACGCGCGCTAGATGCACTGACAACGGCGAGTGCTTTGACGTCATTAATTCAGCAACTGTACAGACAACACGATCGGTCGTGCGCCTTCTACTGTTGCATTCCTCCACGCGGCCGACGCAGTGTCCGGCCACTGTGTCCGTGTTTTGCGTGAAACTCACCGGCGTCAGCATTCTGCGAACGTGGTGACTTTGAGCACGGTGCTAGTGACAGTTGAACGTGGTTGCTGTTATGTTGAGATTACATGCCATGCTGGTAGAGAGTGTACCAAGCGAAACAGAAAAGGTGTTTTAATACGCACATGCAAGTTGTTACTGTACACACACAACACGAAACTACGTATGTGCACATGGTCCTCACGGCGTCTTGCTGGGCTCAACAGCGTCGTCCGTTGTCACAAGCAGGAGCACTGCTCAACCGTCACTGACCTGCAAGGCGTTCGTCGTCATTCAGCTTCATCATGGTGCCCAACGCCATTTCGCTGAACACTAACTGCTTTATCCGCGTCATCCGCCGCACGACACATGGATATGCACTTGTTTTACGCACTGTTGAAACCCCGTGATGGACAAAGGGGTTTGTAAACGTTGCTAAGAGTAATGTAACAGCCAGGAGAACACTGCGTAACCAATAACGCGGCGCAGAGCACAGATATTGTCCGCCACGGCTCATCACGAGACCTTGGTAGGCACACATTCCGCCGCTAGCCGCGGCCGCTCACTGCTAGACCATCTCCATTGTGCAACACGTAACCATAGCAACGCCGCCATTGTGCCTAGTGAACATGGCCGCCATGATGTCATTTCCGCCATATTTTTTACGCCCTGCGCCGGCTGGGCATGCCCTCTCCTTACCTTTCCTTCCTCCGTGCTTTATACAGTCTATTTCACCTAAGACACCTGGGCGCCGCCATATTGGACTGCTAAGCCAATGTTTTCGTACCTTCGCATTTCGCAACGTGAATTAATAACGGCACGAAACATCGAATGCGCCAACCCTACCACTTTCAATGCGTGATTATGCGCCCTACCCTACTAGCACTGTTTGTTTAGTTGCTAAAGATGCAAAACACAAACAGTAATCCCAATACGGCGACACTGCAACCCCTCCGCAAAATAGTCAATGGGGTACGGAAGAAAGCCTCTCTGCAGTCGTTGTTTCCCGCGCTATTTATTCACTCGCACGTAACGCCGCCTCCTTCGTCGAAAAAAAAAAACAACGTGCAACACGTTCGAGGGTTTTGCCTCTGTTGGTGCTCAACGGCATCGCCCAAATATGGCTTCGTAATCTGGATAATCCCTCTTGCCGTCTATACTGCTGACATACGAGAACTCGTATACTGCCACCTCCGTGTTTTCGCGGCATTCACAGGCAGGCGGATAATCGCTGTCCTTCTCGCTGAAGTGCATGTGTGAGGGGGGAAAACGCTTATATCTGCGACGCATAAGGTAGAACACCTCAAGCTTTTGTTTACGAACCGATCTTAGCCTTATCTGTCGGTTTCTTCATCGTTTTTGTGCCCTTAACGCACGTTAAGTGCTTAAAAACAGAAAGCAGGGCAAGACACAACTGAAATTGGTTTGGGAATACTGGCGTCTTGTTTGGTTGGGAAGCTTGTTAAACGCCAGGAACAAATCACCACGCGGCATCGAGCAAACGACGCGGTGGTTGTATACTGTCGCTTAATTGCAGCGAGGTCAGCGGTATGCGGCGATCAGCGTCATACCGGCTTTTTGAACACATTATCGTACTGTTGAGGCGCTATGCATCTCCAAGCAAACTGCGTAGCAGACAATAGTTTTCTATATCATTTACCAGAAGTAACACTGGCACAGCGATTCTTCAGCTACGATGGGAATTTTACATGAATATGCTTAATCTTCGGGCTTTCGGCTTCGAACACCCTCGTGGATTTGTATCGTTGTTTTGTTTTAATGTTTTTGTTTTATATAAAAGAGCTGGTCATTGTGAACTTCGTTACCCAATTTCATGTGTGAGCATTAAAAGCTCCAGGTTGAACGTGTGCGGAACTTCGTCGTCCGGCATGGCTGCAGACAGCACGGAACCAAAGGTAGCCGAAGGAACGAAGCTTAGAAAAATCCATATCCATCCAGATGAGGTGCGCGAAAAAAATTGAAGCACCATGTCCTAGCCATCCGCTATTGGGTGGCTATAGAGGGCTATAATTCTAGCCACCACCAAGCTTGAATTCTGTAGCCGCCCTACATCCGGTATTACCAGCATGCTGCATTCCTGGCTGAAGTGCCGCGCGTTGTAACTCTCATAGACACTACACATAAACTTCCACGTAACAAACCCGGATATGACGAAATATCGGCTACAACGAAGTAAACGAAAAGCGTTCGTGCAATACAGTTAGAAATAATCATTTATAACAAGTTTTCGGATATAACGAACTTAATTTTTGTAAGATGCAACTTTGTTATAATGAGGTCTGAGTGTGCATAGCACCAGATTTCCCTCTGTATAGTCAGATAAAACTTTAAAATTCCCAAGAGGCTCTGCCCAGAATAGTGAAGAGTGCCAGCTAATCGCCTCCGCGACCGAAGTAGTAGTCTCGCTTACGCTCGCGGCACTGTTCTACGAAGGCCGCCTTTTTCATGACGTCAGTCCATAGTGCTCGCTGATTGGGGCAGGCTTTTATACAGCCGCCTTTGAGGAAGAAATGGCGTAGAATTATAAGGTTGTATCCGACTATAGTGTATTGTTGGGGAATCTCTTATGTTACGCCTCTTAAAGCGGCAGCAGCAAGTACAGGACCGAGTTGAGTGGCGGAACGTGGGATGAGGCCCTTGCCCTGCAGTAAACGTACAGCCGGGCTGATGATCTTGATGAACATACCTCTCTTCTGTTCCTCTTTCTTCTCTTCTCTGCCACATTTGATTCCTTCTCACCCCCACTTGCCCTCTCCCGTGCGGCGTCGTAGAGGCGACCTCCATTGAGAGAGACAGTTCCGCCGCCGCACTCGTTTCTTCATTTCTAGTTCTTTGAAAGCCACTCAGAATATCTATGTTGCAGACTGCGCTTGCACTCTCTGCGACCTCGCTACTTGCGCCTCCAAGGGTCAACGCTCGTGCGCTGTTACTAAAATATTGCTAGCGTACACGTCACCACACAAAAAATGAGATCAGTCGTTTTGGAATACCCTCTTAAAATAAGCGAAACACACTTGGCCATAAAGCAGCCATTACACTTCTTTTTAAATAAACGGTTTACTTAGTCAACCAATTTGGTTCAGTATACCTTAACGAGTGCCACGAAAATACCTTAACGAGCGCCGCACGAAGGCATAACATATGCAGTTCTACTCCGTGCCTACTAATAATACTCCCTTTAGGGCTCCTGTGGCTTGGATGTTATTCCGCAGCGCATGATTTTATCGTTCTCTCTTTCAGGTCAATATATTTACGATGTTGACCCATCAACTCTGTTATAGTGGCATTGTAAACATCGTATGAAGGAGCCAACAAGACCAACTCCTTTTGGCGACAGTTAGTAATGTGTGATGCTCTTCCGTTCCGCGCGAAGCGTCGCGGCGCCGTTCTTTTCCGAAAATAAGCCAAACGCGAGGCAGATGCGTCTTTAAAAATGGACCCACAACAAAACGAAACGCGTAATAAGCGCGGGGAAAGTGGGCCGAAATTTTGTTTCCTCGGTAGCTACGCGTACCGCGCCGACGACGTAGACGAAGACACATCCTCGCGCACGCACGCACATACGCCGAGCACACCCTCTAGCTTTGGCCTTGGCGTCGTCTCTGTCGTACAGTCGGGACGGCGCCGACTTCGCTTTCGACTGACTACTTCTCTCTCTCTTTAATTCATATTTTCCTCTCTCCTCCGCTCTCTTTTAGGTTCTTTCCTCCAGCGAATCGCACTCCTGCGCCCTCTCGCGCTGTACCCACTGATTTCTTCTTCAAATCTGATCCATCCTTCTCCACCGAGTGGCTCTTGTGTCGCTCGACCGGCTTCTGAAAGGGCAGTCTTTTGTAGCTAAACCTATCATGGTCACCCCCATCTCTCGCCAACGTCGATTCGGCTTGTCGTCCTCGGAACGAGAACAGCTGGATCCTCACCCTCTCTTTCTCTCTCCTACGTGTGAGAACAAGCAACGCCACCTAGACTTCCTCTCTACCCCCTTCTCCACGCGTGTTCGGCGGTTTCTTTCATCTCTGTGTTGTGATGCGAGATAGCCGTTCTTCTTTTCTCCACCACCCATAAGTTTCATCCTCTCCTCTCTCCCTTCTTTTGTTGCACAACGCAGCCGCGAGATGGCGCCACCTTTGGTCCAGTTTCTTTTATGTTGGTAGACTTTCTCTCGTTTATGCTCGCTCCCTCTCTCGCTTCTACCCCCACAACCGACGCGCGCCAACTACTGCGCGGTTGGGTTGGCCCGCATTTCAAGTGAGCGCGCTACTTCGCACTGGCGCCGTTTTCGCGTCACTCGGTAAGCTAAAACCGGCCCAGCGACTGTAAGCGACAGAGGCGCGTTAGCGCCACCGACACCTCCGGTTCCGAGCGTCGAGCGGAATAAGGAAAAAAAGAAAGAAAGAGAAGAACCTCCTGGGCAGAGAATGCGTTCCTACGACGTTATCGCGACTCTGCGTGCTTTTGTGATCGTTCGTGTGTGTGTGTGAGACCCATACTCCGGACATCTCAGTGGTGGCGGGCCTTGTAGCGCCAACAGGATCGCCTGTCACTTTGTGGTCACTCAGTGCCGTTCGGGACCGTCACCCAAGTTGGTCTCCTACAGCAGGTGGACCGTGCTCGTCGCACACTCTTCTCCAAAAAAACTGATCGCGATCTCGGAGGAAGATGTTGAACTGGTTCCGCGAGGGAACGCCCGAGTTGGATGCAGGTACGATCTTACGTTGCTTCTGTGCCCGACTTACGATACTTGAAAGTTTCTTTGGCTTCAATACATGCGCCGCTTGCACCGAGACGTGCCTGGTGACGCGCGTGTCGCGTTGTTGCCACCTGCCACTCCCACCACCAGATGTACATGTCCGTACGAATAATGGGAGAGGGTGTGCGTGCGCGAGTCGCCTGTTTCGAAGAGACGCGGAGATACACGTGGTAAGGCGCTTGCGCAACGCACCTATTCATCCTCTGCGCCCCTCCCCGCCCCATTGGCTTCAGCTGGACTGATGTTTCACAGGTGGCGCGCTTTCTTCTTTCTTTGTGTTTCAAGCGGTGTGCTTCTTTCCTTCGCGTACTACGTAACCAAGTGACGTAACCCCGGAACGTTGTTGAGGACAAGAGGCGAGTGGATTGCATCTGGGTGGCGCTTTGCGGAAGTGTTGCAACGGTTGGTGCTCGGGGTCGATTCCCCTTGTTCGCCGAAGTAACGTCGCTGCTGCCGTATTTCTTTTTTGTTGTTGTTGTTGTTTTCGAGAAATGGCTGGGTGCATCTATCACACTCGCGCTTCCGTTCAAGAACTTGCTTGAGCTGCAGCAAGGCAGAAAGCTGTTTGCCGTTACCTGAAACAGCGAAACGCAAAATCCATATAAGCGACTCGGCGGCAGCATCCACGGTGAATGGAAGGGGGCGGGGTTGTTTTGTGGAACTCACGCCATTGCGTCAGACCTCCCCCCACACAACATACACACACAAAAAAATTCTGGCTAAGCCCCCCCCCCCCCCCCCCACCCTATACGAATGACCGTAACAAAGGAGCTGTTAGCGGAATCAGTCTTTTGTGCTGACAACTGCAGTGATTTGTTCAGCTATGTGTTGTTACTATTACTTTTATGAGAAGTTTGTAAACTCTTTTTCATCTCCCCCATCCCTCTCCCATGCGCAGGGTAGCAAACCGGCTGCCTATAGGCTAGTTAACCTCCCTGCCTTTCTTTTCCCTCTATTTTCCTTCCTTCCTTGTAAACGGTGTGGGTGTTGGAGCCGATGTGTCAAGCGTACTTGTCTTCAAGGCTTCAAATGACAGTCGGAATCTTGAAGTTCGCTTGTCGAGGCGTCGCATTCCGGCAGACACCTCCTGTTCGCGGATTCCTCATCGCAAGAAGTGTCAATCTTCCACTCATTCCTGGTTCTATTTTTAATTTTTTATCGCTTTTTGAATTTTTGACCTCGCTGATGTCTTCTTACTTGCAGATGCTCAGCGCTTAGACTCTGGGAGAAAGCGAGGGTCTGCCGTAGTTGAAAAATACAACCACGAGGGGGGTGGGGTACTTACTGAACTGATGCCACGTGATTACTGCATTTTGTTTTTATTGAAAGTTTGATTGATAGATATGTGGGGTTTAACGTCCCAAAACCACCTTATGATTACGAGAGTCGCCGTAGTGGAGGGCTCCGGAAATTTCGACCACCTGGGGTTCTTTAACGTGCACCCAAATTTGAGCACACGGGCCTACAACATTTCCGCCTCCATCGGAAATGCAGCAGCCGCAGCCGGGATTTGATCCCGCGACCTGCGGGTCAGGAGCCGAGTACCTTAGCCACTAGACCACCGCGGCGGGGCGTTTTTATTAAAAGCTTTATGAGAAGTACTGCGAATATGCAAGGCCGCACTGCAACTCCTTGCTGTTGCAATGGTGACGGACCTATCAGAACGACGAAACGAGGCCATAGGGCGTCCCCATTTTCTCCGTTTTGGGTTCTGATACATGCAGCGCAGCGAGTCGCAGATAGCTATACAGGTCACTCAAAACGCGTAATGCAACAGATTAGCCATTTCCAATTCTGCAGAAATTCAATGTTAAGCTGCGACCTGATCTCCTCGCGTCGTTCGTACACAACCACCCCTCCCCCCCTCTTTTTTGTTAATGTTAATTATTTCGGGCATTCATCGCTCAAAGTTATTACGCTGTTATATCTTGCTAGCTCCCCTCGAGACATATTTGTTTTCATTAAACTGGAGCCTTGACACGCCCCGCAGCCGGCGCAGCCTTTCAACTGTTGCGCAAGCATCGACATGGCAATTTTCCTTCACATTGGTACTGCACGGTCGGTTCGAGTTAGTTTCCCTCCCGAGTCATAACAAGCATCATTCCTTTGCACTGTCTTGCAGTCGGCACGCAAACTTTAGAAACCGCTAGGTCCAAGAAAATTTGTAATTTCTCAACAATCTAAGACCATATTCGATGGAAGAACACGGTACTTATCCTTAGCGCGTTTTAGAACGGTCCAGAAAAGTAAACTAGACGCTTACTTCGTATCAGCGCGAATATCCAGCTTTTTTTTTTTTTTTTTTTTGTCCGGTGGTTTTTAAACTTCTGACGCTGACTGCATGTATCTTACCTGTTGTTGGCACTGGCTTATTGAGAACGCTTTAAGCCCAAGCGGTTTCCCCTACACCGAACTCGTAAAACGCAGCCTCCGGCATTGAGATTTAATACGCCCAATTTCATCTCGGAAAGAAAAAAAAACAACAACAACAAAAAGGCCGGGCAGACAATTTCGCTCCGTCGCAGCTGGTTCCGTTCTTGCTCTAATTGCCGAAGCAGGCACGCGCGACGCTGTATACTTGACCTACATGACGACGTTTATATCAGACATGCGTGCCGTGCTCGTGTGTCGTTTTCCTTATTACGGGTGACACGCGTATAGGGCTACAAATCGTCCCTCTCGAATAACAAAGTACCCTTTGATATGATTGGTATGCGGGGTTCAACGTCCCAAAAACCAGCATATGATTATGAGAGACGCCGTATATAGTGGAGGGCTCCGGAAATTTCGACCACCTGGGGTTCGTTAACGTGCACCCGTATCTGAGCACACGGGCGTACAACATTTTCGCCCCCATCGCAAATGCAGCAGCCGAACAAAGTACCTTTTGACGGTCGCGTTCTATGTCTTACTCTGCGTTTCTGTATTCGAGAGCCGAAGAAAGAAAAAAAAAAGAAAGAGAACTCTGCTGTAGGGCAGCGCAACGAAACGTCCACTCGGCGTGCCTCAGATCAACGCATCCTCTACAAAGATGCCTGAGGAATGGCTCGCGCTCCCAGCGGAGTTGGCCTGCCTTCAGTTTTAAATAAGCTCTGCGCGGTGGCGCTCGCGACCGACACTATCATCACGGCGACGGGTGGTACCAGCTGAGCGTTTTTCATCTGCGGCCCTTAGGGGCGCGTCAGTCGAGAGTTGTTCGAGACCTGCAGCTGTGCATCACTGTTTCGGAGGCCATGCAAAGTGTTGCGTTGTTGCACCGTCCGCCACAAGTGACGCTAGCGACCGTGAACATTTTGAAAATGAAGGAGAGAAAGGGTGTGGCAGCTGTTTTTTTTTTCTCATGCGGCAGGCATCTTCCTAGAGGAGGCATTGCTCAAATTATTGAGATTGTGATCCGTCGCAGCGTTTGTGCCACGGCGCGATAAAGTAGGAGGATGTCGGATAGCTGGGGCGCCGACGTACCTGCTCGCGTCGTGGAGGAAAAGAACCGCGGACTGCCCGACGTGCCATTCGTTCTGCGCTGCCTGTGCAGTCTCAGGAACGCGTGACGAGAACGTTGTCGTCGCATCTTTGTCCCCATCTTTCTTCCGAAAAATCTCAAAAAAAAATTAGTGGGAAAAAATAATAAAAAGGGGGGGGGGGGGGCTCTGTGAGTGGTTGCCTACTTTTTTTTTTATTACGACAACCAGTTCTGTGAAAACCGCCAAGGGAATGTCTAAACGATAAAAAGCATCGCGCGCTGTTGTTTTTTTTTTTTTTCATTGACCCCCGTATTCACAAACGCTCCTCGGCTCGACTTTCACCCTTCACTTGACAGAGTTGAGCACTGCGCCACCACTCGGCTGAAAATGACGCTGCGCTACGAAAGAATCGCAGCAGACTATCGCTGATATGCAGTGATTTGCCGTGCTTAAAGATGGCGCTCCTATCGGCTTTCTCAAGTGAAGGCGAAGCGTTGGGTGAAGGGAGGTTCTATAGAATACGGGGATTAGTCTACCCTGTGCCGTCGTCGTTGTCGTCATAGTAGTAAGTTGTAGCAGCAGCAGCAGCAGTAGTCGTTGCGGACGTCGTCGGCAGGATCACGTCTCGGGGTGGTGGGGGTGCAAACGCACGTGTTTCATCGCGGGGGGGGGGGGGGGGGGAATGGGGCGCGTTGATGTTGCTTTGCGTGGAAAGATATTGCCGCCTTTCGTGCCCCCCTTGCTGACAGCCATAGTAGTGTTATAGTGAACTAGGATCACTACACTAGTGTACTGTTACTACAGCCTTAGTAGTAGTCTTAGTAGTAGCTTAGTATTAGTAGTAGCAGTATAGTAGTATAGGCGTCACACGTGTCTTGTGACCAGAGCGGACAGTAGTAAAGATTCAAAACGAAATGATGACCTTTACGTTTTTTTTTTTTTTTACCGGAAATCATAATCAGCATTATTGCTTCGCTGCGCTACAGTTTTCACGGCGTGTAACTGGTTGACCTTTTTCTTTTTGGTTACGTAGTCAACTACGGAGTTACGTAAAAGTTTCCTCGTTGTCACACGATCACGAAGAGTATTCATGCAGCGCAGTTAGTTTATTGCGTGCACCAACGTAACGCGGAGGTTTGTCGAATCGCAGCGCCGTAAATCGACGCTGGCGTAGCCGCGCTAATCGAACCCGTCCGCGTACTCTACACTCAGGAGCGCGACGCTATAGTCGCTGCACACGGCGATTTAAAAGCGTGTATCGTGGAGTAACTGCAGGCAGCAGCTGTAGGAAGGAGCAGGAGATTGATTTGATTGACTTGTGGGGGGTTTAACGTCCCATGATTGATATGTGGGGTTCAACGTCCCAAAAACCACCATATGATTATGAGAAACGCGTTTAACGTCCCAAAACTACCAGATTATTATGAGAGACACCGTATAGTGGAGGGCTCCGGAAATTTCGACCACCTGGGGTGTCTCTAACGTGCACCCAAATCTGAGCACACGGGCCTACAACACTCCCGCCTCCATCGAAAACGCAACCCGCCGCAGCCGGGATTCGATCCCGCGACCTGCGGGTCGGCAGCCGAGTACCTTAGCCACTAGACCACCGCGGTGGAGCAGGAGTAGGAGAAAAAGAAAAGGCACGGATGTTAACCAGCCAGTGTATAAGGACTGGTGTGCTATACCCTACACAGGGAAAGGGGCGGGGGAGTTTTTTTAGAGACGGGTAGAAAGATAGAGGAGAGCATGCACACACAGTCACACACCTCATTGTCAATATAACCCTGTCAGTCTATACATAGGCGCCGCTGCATGTCTGATGACTTGAAGAAGTTTAAACAGCGTAGCTGTAGAAATGCGTCACACGCATACGACGGAGTCTACTGTATGACGGCGTGCAGCCAGTTTTAGTCTGGCCCAGTTTCGACAGTGAACTTCGTGCATGACAGGAATTCATCTCAGTGACACGCGTGCAGAGCAAGAGCCAACTGTTCCTGCCGACAAGCGACGTCAGTTGTTTAAAAAAAAAAAATACCACAGCACGGTGCAAGGGCACGGTTCCAGAACGCAAATTCTTCACTTAATATTCTGCTCAACACGTTTGCCTGGACGCTGCGGAGACCTCAGGCTTTACATAATTAAGTGGCAGTGTAAAGGCTTCAACTTTTTTTATTATTTTTTCAACATTTGCTGTTACTCTTTCCTTTATTGTGCAGAACAGTCAGGCTCGTTTGGTTAAAATAAAAGCTATATAATAAAAGCAATCATGTTGAGACGACCAGATTTGACGTTCCGAAAAGTTAATTCGAGCGCGAAAACTTGACACGATCACTCGCACACGCACACACCCATGCTCGCATTAACTTTTCGGAATGCTCTACCAACTAGCCCAACAACAAGTTCTCTTAGATTTGACGTACGTTATGTTGGGCTAGTTGGTACATATTAGGCTGAAACACGTGGCGCAAGGTTGACCAAGAGAAAAAAAAAGAGAAAAAAAAGACGAGACAGACGACGAACGTGGTCGTGTGGGTTGCGTGTCACTTGTGGGGGAGCGCTAGTTTCGTATGCAGAAAGTGGAGTGAAACTGAGGCAAGAGAGATGGAGGTAAAAAGAAAGGCAACGCGCTCTCATTTGACCCAGTTTGAAGCGCGCACGACTTTCTCTGAGTCCAGTCCCTTTCCGATTTGCAAATGCGTGACCAGCTAGCCGAATGAACCGCGATTCCAAGTCACCCTCGCCGTGCCACGGAGCTTAAAGTGGAAAAACAGTGAAGAAAGCATGTATACGCCCCCGACCAAGTGCGTTTTTATATGCTATATATCGGAAGCGGTATATGAGACAGATTTGCTGTTCTTAATAATGCACCCGTAGTTACGTCAGTTGTTTTAATTACACACGTTGTACTCCAGTGACGCCCATTGTATATATGATAATGCTTTTTTTTTTTCGCACGCCCTACTCGGCATTTGGAACGGGGCCCGCGTGACTGTGGCGAAGCCAGGGAGGGGCACACACGGGGCCCGTACCAAAGGGGCCACCATAACACATCATGGCACCATGTCACCATGCATGGCATACACAGCGCGAAACGACCATTTTAAAGGGTGACCCCCCCCCCCCCTCGAAGTCAAGGTCCCCAAGATAGACTATCGTCTTTAAAAGAAAAAGCTCGTTCAGTTAATAAGTTCACGTTAGAGAACCCCATGGTTGGCAAAATTAATGTGGAGTTCAGTGAGCACGGCGAAGCGTCGTTGGAGAGACGGGAAAGTGAAAGAAAATGGAGGGAACGAAGCTGTCCCTTCTTGAGAAACGAGACGGCGCGTTCCTCTACGCGTTAGAAGAGCCGATGACTGTCCGGTGGCTCTCGGAATCGAACCCAGTAGATCAAACATTGGTGGGCGAACTAGAAGAGACCTGTGTAATGTGCGATGCCTGTTAGTGCACGTTTAAGAACCGCAGGTGGTCGAAATTTCCGGAGCCCTCCACGACTATTGCAAGCCAGTGCGTATCCTAACCCTGTGGTTCTTCATGCCATATTGCCCCGTTTGTGGACTGTTAGCCACATTCAATCATGTGTTGTGGGAATGTGAAGCCATCGGCCCCGCCCTCAGCGAGGACAGGTGGGCTGCGCTCTTACGCAGCCCCGAACTTAAGGATCAAACCCTGGCCGTCCAGAGTGCCCGCGAACGGGCCGCCAAGCTCGGCTTGACGGTCTCAACGTGGGATTAGCCGGGTGGCGCGGGGTCTCCCCTGCGTCTCCTCAGGACAAAAATAAAGTTTTAATCAATCAATCAATCCCTCCACGACGGCGTCTCTCATGAGGACATCGAGGTTTTGGGTCGTAAAACCCCGGAAATTATTATACCGCATTGGAGGTGGACGCTCTTAGCACTCTCTTTCTCTCTCTCAAGCTCAAAAAGCGATTTCAGCAGACCTTATAGGCGACTAAGTGCGGTGTCGATGTGAACTCACTGGCGAGCTCCCTCTAGTGGAGATCACTGAGTGCACTTTCGCGCGAAGCGGCACTCGTCGTGCTCTCTCGTTTGCCTCTTTGTGTCCCCCGAACCTCTTTCCGACGATAGGGTAGCAAACTGGACGCGCGTCTGGCTCTGAATCCTCTGTACTTTTTTTCAAATGTGTTAATCCCGTATTCATAAACCATGCAACCTTATTCTTATCTCGCGTTTTGCTTATAGATTTTGTGCCTTTAATGCATTTGACAAGGAGAGTAGGCGGGTATTCACACAACAGTCTTGCAGTTACTATCTTTTACTATGTCAACCATTTTAGTGCCCTGATTTGATTGGTATGCGGGATGTAACGTCCCAAGACAACCATATCAATATGAGAGACGCCCTCGTGGAGGGCTCCGGAAATTTCGACCACCTGCAAGGGGTTCTTTAACGTGCACGCAAATCTGAGCACACGGGCCTCTGCCATTTTCGCCTCCATCGAAAATGCAGCTGCCGCAGACGGGATTTGAACCTACGACCTGCGTGTCAGCAGCCGAGTACCTTAGCCACTAGACCACCGCGGCGGGGCATTTTGTGTGCCCTTAAAACATGCGGAGTGTACGGAAATTTGAGGAAAACGTAAGATAAGGATACGGTTGGTTTGTGAATACGGGCATTAATGTTAAGCCTACAATTTTGCGTTGCATCACATGCTGCGTGGATCTTAACATTAAGGAATGAAAAAAAAAAAAACAGTATATAAACGAGGTGGCCCCGCCGCGGTGGTCTAGTGGCTAAGGTACTCGGCTGCTGACCCGCAGGTCGCGGGTTCGAATCCCGGCTGCGGCGGCTGCATTTCCGATGGAGGAGGAAATGTTGTAGGCCCGTGTGCTCAGATTTGGGTGCACGTTAAAGAACACCAGGTGGTAGAAACTTCCGGAGCCCTCCACTACGGCGTCTCTCATAATCATATAGTGGTTTTGGGACGTTAAACCCCACAAATCAATCAATCAAACGAGGCGGAACGAAGGAAGCACACAAGGACGGGCGCTACTTCTTCGGTGTTCAGACGGGTCCGCTGTTGAAGGGAACACTTGTGTGCATTGCATCTCTGGATTTCACTCTCCTGCAAAAACGTAGTGACCTAAATATGGGTAATACTACCTGTCATTCACAGTTCTGACTTCTTTTGACAGGCTAGTGGTGTGCATGGACATTGTTTTGTAATCTACTTGCTGTTATAAGGCCGTAAATATTAACACTGCTCACTGCAGTGTTCTCTTTAACACTGAGCCTTACTGTGTGCCCTCAACTTCTTCTCAAATTTGTTCCTTATCTTTCAAGTTGACTATTTTGGGCTGAAATGCTAGACTACTGAGCTCGCGACCAAGTTCACGGGGCTGACGAGAGCATCGGCTCGCCTCCTCGTCGCGTCGCAAAATCGACGTTGTGGTCGAGACGAAAGGGCGCGGCGCGACATGGGCGTGTCCCGTTGGCGCTGCGCCAAGACGGAAAACTCTGGGTCGCGAGAGGAGAACGGCTTCTGGCGAGACGAGACTCGTCGTCAGTCCTTCTCTGCTTCTCTGCGAGACTCTGCGTCAGTCCTTCTCGTCAGACCTTAGCGTCGGCGACTCACCAATATGCGCTAGTCATTTTAGGGGCTGCGCCGTGCTCCCTACCGGACTGCAGAAATCGGGCGCCCTCTTCTAAACAACCACCACCACCATTTAGGCGGATATTCGTGAGCAGCCCCGGCGACGCCCGCACCGCATTGCCAAATTTTACAAGCGGGTCAGCCAGGGGAAATTATCCAAACTAGGCGCAGACTCAGGAGAATGAAAAAGAAACATAAATCCAAGAGCCCAGTGGTCATAGAATCAAAAAAAAAAATGCTGGCTAATGTGGAAAAGGCGCGAGATAGATTTTTCAATCATAGCCTTCCTGATTTTATTACAAGCTCTCCCTAAAAGTTTTGGCGCTATCTAGGCCAGTCAAAAAAAAAAAAAAAAGCCGCACAAAAAGTAAACATTAACGATAAAATTATAGAAGACCCCCAAGAAATTGCAGAACATTTCAATGATTATCTCTGGAGTGTGTTTTCTGAAATTGACTGTTATGAACTAAGCAATGCAAGACCTGTAGTGTGCACGAGATTACGATTTCTCCAGAAGGTGTTTTGGAAATGCTTCTTAATCTTGATGTACGTAAATCTGCAGGCCCTGACGGGATACCGAATGTTCTTTTACGACGTTACGCGGAACAGATTTGTGTGTTTTTAACAGAATTTTTCAAGTTATGTTTACGCTTAGAGAATATTCCATCCGACTGGCGCAAAGCCAGAGTTGTCCCAATTTATAAAACGGGAGGCTATCTTGCAGTTTCTAATTATCTACCAATTTCTATTACAAGTACTTGTAGTAAATTATTAGAACACATAGTAGCAGGTTTTATTCGCCAGTATTTGAATGATCACAAGGTCCCCTCTCAACAACAGCATGAATTTCGAAAGGGGTTATCGACTACAAGTCAGCTTGTGTCGGTTGTTCGTGATATCTCTGAGGTACTTGACTCGTCCGGACAAGTTGAAATGCTATTTTTTTCGGTTTCAGTAAAGCCTTCGATAGGGCGCCTCAGGAAAAATAATTCTACAAGCTCGAGTGCATTGGTCTCCATTCAAACATTATATATTATGTATCCAGGCATACCTACGGCACAGGCAACAGTTCGCAGAAATTAAGCAATGCTCGTCCGTTGCGCGCCATGTAACCTCGGGCGTGCCGCAAGGCAGCGTACTGGGACCACTTTTATTCCTGATCTCTATAAATGATATCTAGGAAAAACTCCCTAGTGACGTGCATGTAAATTTATTTGCAGATGGCTGTGTCATATTTAAAGAAATTACCTCGCAGAATGGTCACCAAAGCTTGCAGCAATCAGTCACAGCTATTTCAGAATGGTGTATACACTTTGCGGAATGGAAATAAATGTACAAAAAACAGTTTTGATGCGAGTAACAAAAAAAAAAAGAACCTAGCATATTTTCTTACGTTCTGAACGACACCATAATAACCGAGGTTGACCAGTATAAATACTTAGGCGTTACGTTTAATAACAAACTTACTTGGTCAGATTATATATCCCTTACATGCTCTTCAGCCTTGCGCAAGTTGTGGTTTTTGAAGAGAAAGCTTAGCAAAGCTCCGACGAGTACAAAGCTTTTGGCATACAACGCAATTGTGTGCTAAAAACTTGAATGTGCAGCGGTTGTATGGGATCCTCACACCAAAAAAGACATCATGAATTTGGGGCGTGTGCAGAGGAAGGCTGTTAGATTTGTTTTTGCAAAATACAAAAGAGAACATTCCCCTTCACTTCTAATGCTTACTAATAAAATAAGTTCACTAGAACATCGCCGTAAACTTAGTCGCCTACAGTTCCTGCGCAACATAATAAATGGGAAAAAAATTGGCCTTCAGAAGCCTCATTTTTTAGTGCCCCTAAACACAGGGTCGTCTATAGACACAGACACAGCTTTTCTCTCACGCCTATATTCGCCAAAACCAAATCTCACATGAACAGCTTTTTTTTTTCGCGCACCATAAAAGAATGGAACTCTTTACCTGTTCACGTCATACAGTCGGAAACCTTTACAAAAGAATTGGAAAACCACTTCTTTTAATATTTAGTGTTTAAACATTTCTTGCAATCGTGTCGTGAATCCCATGCGTCTTGCACAGTATGTTTTTCTTCTTGCATTGTTAGTCTTTTTGTGAATGCCTTGTCATTGTATTATTGTATTTGCCCCTCCTGCATGGGCCAGCATATTGGCCTGCACTATCGATAAATAAATAAATAATAATAATAATAATAAATAAATAAATAAATAATAAATAAATAAATAAATAAATAAATAAATAAATAAATAAATAAATCTTTGGGAGTGGCAGTCCGCGCAGCGGGAGACCATGAAAATGTATACTCGGTTTGCATTCTGCGGGTGTTGATGTACAGTCCCGACAGCAGTAATACTCCAACTATGCGCAAGCTTGTGTTGATGCGGGGGTAAAATGCTCTAAAGAAATAAGAAAAGAGGGAGAGAAATAGACGGAAAGACACCTATGCAATACAGAGTTGTGCGTATGCTGCAATCGTGCTGTAACATACGGTACACAACAATAATGAAAACCAGGTACGCATGTGTGACATACGTGTTGGGAGCAAAGTACTGCGGTAACACCTGGCCCAAAGCCAGGAATTTTTCGCGGTGGGACCCACTTGTCGAAGGCTTCCAAAAACAACTATTTTTTTTATTATTTGACGTTGGTAGAACACCCACTCCCCTGCATACTAATTTCAGGGGGGAAAGGGGGAGGGGGGCTAGCTCTCTTCCTTCCTGGCTACGGGCCTGGGTGACGCGAAAAGTCACCAAGTATCGCAATATTACAAGTCTAGTTTGAACGCTTGAGAACTATTGTGAGAGGTCCAGGTAATTAACTAACTACGAGAACGGAGTATGTGTGACTCCCGTCCGTGGCGATCGCGTTTTCAATGGAAGCGAAACGCTGAAGAACCGTGTACTTGGATTATCAAGGTGCCCGTTGAAGAACCCCGGGTGTTTGAAATTTTCAGAACCCTCTACTGCGGCGCCCACATAACCTTAAGCCACTTTGTAAAGTAAAAGCCCATAAAACCACAAACAAACCAACCATTCGCCTTTTCGCCGGAGAGAGAGCGTCGGCTGTGGCACGAAAGGGTAACGTTACATCCTCTGAAGTGCATTTTTTTGGTGGGGGAAGGGGGGGGTCACGCTCATTTTAACACAGCCAAGAGAGTATTAATGGCGGCGCCTCGGGAGCAATCTTGTCAGACGGTATGTGGGCAACAAAGCGTTTACTCCCGTTTGAGCCCATTTCTTTTGTTGAGCTGCGGAAAAATAACGTACCACTGACGTGGTCTTCGCTTCTAAGCAAGCTCGTCGTGCGGAAAATTCCTCGTAGAAAAAAAAAAAAAGAGCGATGTGAACCGACCTTCCCTCCTCAAAGTGAATGAGCGCGACGACATGATTGGAAGACGCATATCTTGTCTGTTAGAGTAATATATATATATATATATATATATATATATATATATATATATATATATATATATATATATATATATATATATATATATATATATATATATATATATATATATATATAAACGGGAAGAAGTATATACCTAAGAGCTCGTTTTTCCGTGTTTT
Organism: Rhipicephalus microplus; assembly: GCF_013339725.1. Taxonomy (NCBI): domain Eukaryota; kingdom Metazoa; phylum Arthropoda; class Arachnida; order Ixodida; family Ixodidae; genus Rhipicephalus; species Rhipicephalus microplus. Next base: position 109,887,331 of record NC_051175.1, on the reverse strand, counting down.
GACACAACATTAATGAGATCTAACAGACAGTAATGCCAAGGAATGTACAGGGGAAGTTATTAGAACCAATAGAATGTAAATAAGAAGAAAGAAAAGTGGGTGAAAAAATAACCAGCCGTGAGCAGGAATCGAACCTACGACCTTCGAATAACGCGTTTGATGCTCTAACCACTGAGCTTTTCTTTCTTCTTATTTACATTCCATTGGTTCTAATAACTTCCCCTGTACATTCCTTGGCATTACGGTCTGTTAGATCTCATATATATATATATATATATATATATATATATATATATATATATATATTGCCACGTTCCATTTCCCAAGTTTTCGTTATCGTCCCAAAACACCACACGATTCTCAGCGCAAACCGCGCCTGCAGTTTTCCAGAAGGTTCCGGACTGTAGTAGATCATTTCGATAAGATCACGCCCACTGTGCGAACGGTACAGATTGTTCTGGAACCTATGCCACCGCCAGCGATAACGCTAGAACATTCGATGGCAAGAGTATAAATGCCGACGCTGCGTTCGCCGCTATCAGTCCGAGACTGCTATCTGTGCAAGACTGCTGCTGTAATTAGACTTTCCCTTTACCGGGCACAGGTTCGCCCAAATAAACAGTTAAATCCCAACACGAAGTTTTCTGTCTTTGGCCACGTCACGACCCCGTGACATCTGGTGGAGGTGCTGCTTCGTTCATGTACCGGACGCCCCCGTCAAGCCGTGAACCCAGCCCCCTTCGCGGAGAAGACACCGACGCCAACCAAGAGCAGCGAACGAGCCGCCGACAGCAAGGTCTCCCACCGGAGTACGGCCTGCTACAAGACAAGGCGCGGAAGACCAAGACCATGACCTCGACTGCAGCGACAATGACAACCGGAGCGTCCCAGCCCGCGATCGTCATTCATCAACCCAGGGAACCACCAACGTTCCATGGCTCATCGTTTGAAGACCCGGAAACCTGGCTAGAAACATACGACCGTGTGGCCGCCCTCAACCACTGGGACAACGAAGAAAAGCTCCGTCGTGTGTACTTCTACCTGGAAGACACTGCAAGGACCTGGCTAGAGAATCGGGAGTCCACGCTCCGAACGTGGGATGTCTTCTGCGGCGCATTTCTTCAAACGTTCGCAAGCGTCGCTCGCAAAGAGAGGGCCGCTGCTCTACTCGAGACCCGGGTTCAGCTACCAAACGAAAAGGTTGGAATTTTCACAGAGGAGATGACCCGCCTATTCCGTCACGCTGACCCAGACATGCCTGAGGAAAAGAAAGTTCGTTTCCTCATGCGAGGGGTCAAACAGGAGCTCTTCGCGGGACTAATGAGGAATCCACCGAACACCGTCCAAGAATTTGTATCCGAGGCGACCACCATCGAAAAAACGCTGGACATGCGCACCAGACAGTATAATCGTCGCCTGACTCCAGAATGCGCTGCTGCTCAAGCCAGTGACTCCGACGACCGGCGAGAAACGATCCGAGCGATCGTGCGGGAAGAGCTGCGCAAACTGTTGCCTTCGGCGCAGCCTCAAGTGGATTCGATCGCCGACATTGTGCGAGAAGAAGTCCGGCAATCGCTTCGAATTCCCGAAACACCGCCGCCCGAGCCAGAAACTATGAGCTACGCCGCTGCACTGCGCCACAACGCTCCTCCCCGTCCACGCCAAAACGCCGCCCGTCACACTTCCGTCGCCAGACGCCACCGCCGCCACCACCCCAACCGACGTCCTACCGTTCCCCAGCGGGCCAGCGCAGTGCACCGAGAAAAACGGACGTTTGGCGTGCACCTGACAACCGCCCGCTCTGCTACCACTGCGGCGAGGCCGGGCACACATACCGCCGTTGCCAGTACCGACAGATGGGACTGCGTGGCTTCGCCGTCAATGCACCGCGTCCGCAGCCAGGAGATCGGCCACGTGACATCGCCGACTACCTGGCAGGAACTCAATGGACACCACGAAGTCCTTCCCGTTCGCCGTCGCCCAGCCGCCGCATGTCACCGCACCCCCGGCAGTACTCTGGCCCAACGCGGGGCCGGTCTCCTAGCCCGTATCCGGGAAACTAAGGGCAGCAACCGATGGAGGTGTGGTTGCTGCGCGACGAACTACCGAAGATCCTCCGACGACGACGCCGACGCGACGGAGCTTTTTGAACACAACACCAACCAGGCAAAGCCCTGAAGGCAAAAGCTCACTTACCGAAGGTGGCCGGACGATGCAACATGGAAGCAGCGGAACAAGCCGCCGCAGCCGTGACCCGACGCCACGCCCTAACTGTAATGCGAGACGGCGAACTAGCGACCTCGACGTTCTTATCGACGGCCACAGCGTGATTGCTCTCGTAGATACTGGAGCCGACTATTCTGTCATCAGTGGGTCGTTCGCCGCGAAGTTAAAGAAAGTTAGGACAGCTTGGAAAGGCCCTGAAATCCGCACAGCCGGAGGTCATCTCGTAACGCCTGCAGGAATCTGCACAGCGAGAGTCACCATTAACGGCCGTATTTATCCTACAGACTTCGTAGTCCTACAGCGTTGCTCGAGAGATGTCATCCTTGGCATGGACTTTTTATGCCTCCATGGTGCTGTCATCAACCTAAAAACAAGGTCGATAACGTTATCCACAGAAGAAGCACTACCGCCGCGCACGCCGTCAGGACACCATGCCTTGAATGTGCTTAAGAACAAGTCACCATTCCGCCTCGCTCAAGCGTCATTATTTCAGTCGGCGCTCCTAAATCACCTGACTTGGAAGGCGTCGTTGAAGGCAGTCAGCATCTGTTGGTCACCCGAAATATTTGCGTCGCAAGAGGAATTGCAGAGCTGCGGGGAGGCAAAGCAACGGTTATGCTCACGAATTTCAGCAATGAGTACAAACATGTGAACAAAGGAACAACGGTCGCATACATCGAAGAAATTGTCGAAGCCACCAGTGCTTTCGCCCTCACCGATTCTGCGGAACCTGCTCAGAGGAACCAAGCCCCTCCCATTGCTTTCGACGTCAATCCCAGACTTCCGAACGATAAGCAAGCACAGCTCAAGGCCCTGCTCCTGCAATACGAAGATTGCTTTTCGTCGTCATCGAAAATTCGGCAGACCCCAATCACGAAACATCGCATCATAACCGAAGAAAATGCCAGACCACTCCGTCAGAGTCCGTACAGGGTTTCGACGCGAGAACGTGAGGCCATGAAGAGACAAGTTGATGAAATGCTGCGGGATTACATTATCCAGCCGTCCAAGAGCCCATGGGCGTCCCCCGTGGTGTTAGTGAAGAAAAAGGATGGGACCCTACGTTTCTGCGTCGATTATCGCCGCCTGAACAAAATCACAAGAAAGGACGTGTATCCTCTCCCACGAATAGACGACGCACTTGATCGGCTCCATAACGCCAAGTACTTTTCGTCAATGGACCTCAAGACTGGCTATTGGCAAATCGAAGTCGACGAAAGAGACCGAGAGAAGACGGCGTTTATAACACCGGACGGCCTCTTCGAGTTTAAGGTGATGCCCTTCGGCCTTTGCTCAGCGCCTGCAACTTTTCAACGCGTTATGGATACAGTACTGGCAGGATTGAAGTGGCAGACTTGCCTTGTGTACTTGGACGACGTCGTCGTGTTTTCCTCGAGTTTCGACGAGCATCTTCGGCGCCTTGAAGCTGTACTTCTAGCCATCAAGACGTCCGGACTCACACTGAAGTCAGAAAAGTGCAGATTTGCGTATGAGGAGCTCTTGTTTCTGGGGCACGTTATCAGCAAGTCTGGAGTTCGTCCCGATCCGCGGAAAACAGCCGCCATCGCCAACTTCCCGCCGCCCACTGACAAGAAGGCCGTGCGCCGATTTCTGGGCCTGTGCGCCTATTATAGGCGGTTCGTGAAAAATTTCGCCCGCATCGCCGATCCTCTCACTAACCTTACCAAGGCCGACGTGGAATTCAAGTGGGAAACGCCACAGGAACACGCTTTCCAGGAGCTTAAACATCGCCTCCAGACGCCTCCGTTACTTGCCCATTTCGACGAATTCGCCGAGACAGAAATACGTACTGACGAGAGCAGCGTAGGTCTTGGCGCCGTTCTTGTGCAGAGGGCTGACGGACTTGAAAGGGTTATTGTTTACGCCAGCCGATCGCTATTCAAAGCAGAGGCAAATTATTCCACAACAGAAAAGGAGTGCCTCGCCATCATCTGCAGCTACGTCGAAATTTCGCCCCTACCTCTACGGCAGGCCCTTTAAAGTTGTGAGCGACCACCACGCCTTGTGTTGGCTAGCCACCTTGAAGGACCCTTCAGGTCGCCTCGCACGATGGAGCCTGAGACTTCAAGAATATGACATTACTGTCATTTACAAGGCCGGCAAAAAACACTCCGACGCCGACTGTCTCTCTCGTGCGCCTGTCGACCAACCGCTACCTGACGACCCGGATGACGACTACTTCTTGGGAACGATAACTACAGACGACTTCGCTGAACGACAGCGGGCCGACCCGGAACTTAAGGCCCTAATAGAATACCTCGAAGGCAGGACCACCGAAGTCCCGAAGGTATTCAAGCGCGCACTTGCGTCGTTCTTCCTACGAAACGGTCTTCTACAAAAGAAAAACTTTTCACCGCTTCGAGCTAAGTACCTCCTTGTGGTGCCTTCAGCTCTGCGACCAGAACTCCTGCAGGCTTTACACGACGATCCGACGGCAGGGCACCTCGGTGTTTCTCGCACGCTCGCGAGGATACAAGAAAGGTACTACTGGCCACGTCTTACCACCGACGTCACTCGTTATGTGAGGACATGCCGGGACTGTCAGCGACGCAAGACACCACCGACAAGGCCAGCGGGACTTCTGCAGCCAATTGATCCACCTTGTCGACCTTTCCAGCAGATTGGTATGGACCTACTAGGGCCGTTCCCGACGTCGGCTTTCGGAAACAAGTGGATCGTGGTAGCTACCGACTACCTCACCCGCTACGCCGAGACAAAAGCCCTGCCAAAAGGCAGTGCATCCGAGGTAGCTAAGTTCTTCGTCGAAAATATCGTCCTACGTCACGGCGCTCCGGAGGTCCTTATCACCGACAGAGGAACGGCATTCACTGCCGACTTAACTCAAGCGATCTTGGCATACAGCCAAACAAACCACCGCCGGACGACAGCGTACCACCCACAGACCAACGGCCTCACCGAGCGGCTTAACAAGACGATCGCCGACATGCTGTCAATGTACGTCGATGTCGAACACAAGACGTGGGACGCCATTCTTCCGTATGTGACCTTCGCATACAACACGGCGGTGCAGGAGACGACGCAGATATCTCCATACTAATTGGTCTACGGAAGGAGCCCGGCAACGACGCTCGATAGCAATTATGTGGACACTCTCGGCTGAATTTTGCCGCCGGTGTCGCCGTCACCCACCGTATACGTATAAGTATGTATATATGTGAACACGCAAGAAAAAAGAATCCAGAAAAAGACTCCGGTGCGCAGAATCGAATTCGGGACCCCTAAGACGTGAGTGCGAAGCGTTAACCACTGAACCACGGAGAAGCATGTCCCTCACCGTTCAAACGGCAAGCTATTAGGGGCGAAGCTCCTTAAGGCGAGGGCTGTGCGTCCCCTGTATGTAGCCACCTCTCGTTTAGTTCTTGAAGTGTTCACTAGATTGGTGGTACTTGTAGCTGCTGATGAAAAGACGCAAAATGTTATAAACTAGACGCCGGTACTTGTTGTTGGTGATGGAAGATGTGAGATGTTATAAAATAAGAATCATGTCACATACGGCGCGTGTCATTGGTGGAAGGCAAACGTTCGATTTAGTGCGGCGACGTACGCTAGGGAGAGCGTTGCAATAAAATCGAGTGGGCAAAATGTACGGAGGATTCATGATTTACCAGGTTTACCTCCTGAACTTCGCCCACTCATCATCATTCACTTCGTGGATAAGGCGTCACTTTTTTTATATATACCACTCACCGCTGGTGACGGGCATCTCTGGGCGGGGGGAGGCATTCTGTTTTCAGCATTACCTGCAAGATGGCGCATTAAGCGCGCGTCGTCACAACGTCGCGACGCGGCGGCGCGCGCTCTCATCTCCCACGCGTACTTTGCCCCGCGAAGAGGAGGGGGGTCCACTCGCGCGCCCTTATCTCGCATTGGGGAGGATCGTACGCTTTGGCTGGCCTTGGATTTTCACCGGAACGATTCTGTTGGTTACCGGGTGCACAAAGGTCACTGCAATCGTGGCACAGTCTCCGTTTGCGGAAAGGGCGCGCTTTTCAGACACAGCGAAGTAACAACTGAGACGCTTATTCGCGTAAATCTGTACCTGTGAGTATGTTTCGTGCGTCATTTGTGCGCAAGAAACGCAGGGAACGTTTCGATCGGCTTGCAATTCTTCGCGTCACCTTCCAATTTGTTGCTATCGCGTTCATCGCTTCGCCTTCGCGGCAAAGCTGTCACTTTTTTTTTTTCTTCGTCGTTCTCAGGTGTGCCTGCTTCGTTAAGCTATGCACCATACAATTCGCCAAGATGTTACGCTCTGTTAACCTAATCTACGCGATGCACAAAACGCGTCACCGCTCAATTAGAGCACGCAACGTTGTTTGTCGGAGGCCAATACGCTCCCTTTGAGTTGACACACAATGTTGACCAGGTAAACATGCTTCGACGTGGAGCGTCCGTCTTTTCCCCTCCGTCCCGTACCCTTTCCAGCTGGTGTCCTTGGCGCACGCGGCGCATCTGGCCTGGCGCACGCCGCAAAAGCAGCGGCGGCGGCGCGGCAGACAATAGCGAAATAAGCCTTACGACGTGCACATCCCGTCAACGTGCCCATGACAAAAGAGCGCGCGGCTACGACTGCTGTGAATCGTCATGGCATTCGCGAGCGATGCTGACTACAGCGAGTCGTATACACATACGTGTTTGCGCAGACGTATTGGCATATCGAAGCGTCGAATGTTGAGCCACTACACTTCATTTGTTGTAGCGAGTTGGATATTCGAGCGAACTTCCGTCCAGGCCGGAGTACACTTTGTTTAGACTGATCGTCGAAATGATTAAAGTAAGAGCCTTAGATGAAACGTGAAAATTGGCCGTCGGCGTTAACACGAGTGACGCAAAGAATCGTCGTTACGCGATGACGCCACTGTGACGTCACGCATGCGACGTAACGGTGACGTTGTCGCTTGTTCAACGATTTAAGTGGGGGGGGGGGGGGTCTCAACAACGGTCAACGGTGTTGGTGGTCTTAACCCTTTTACCTCCCCTCCTCCTTCCCCTCACACACACAGCACGAAATTTTTCGATTCTGCGTGTGCATGATTGACGCAAATTACAAATGCATGCCCAATCTCTCTCCCCCCCCCCCCTCCGAAAAAATTTTTGGCTACGCTACTGGTGCGCATACCTCAGCAGGTTTAATTAGTGGCATCATTTTGTGCTTTAGACATGCAGTCTAATGGTGCAGTGAGCCTTGCAAAAACAACCTTCCAAATTTCGATCTCAAGAACGACCCATTTATGTTGTGTACTTCATTCTCAAGTCCTGGAGCAACAGTTAGTCTGGCTTTGCTACTCATCCCTCCCCCTCCCTGCTCCACATATACCTCCCAGGCTATAGTGGAAAACCTGTACGCCTACCGGTAATAAAGCGTGGCACGTATTCCTCCGGTTCGTTAAATGCTATAATTTCATTTCGAAGAACCAAGTGATGTACTCGTGACTACTGCACTATATACAGAATACACGTATTACGCTTCGTCACGTCCAGTACTTTTCCTCTCGAAACAGCTGTCCCGTTGCATTTGCTTCATTTTCTCGCAGTATCAAGGTCACTTTGACAAAGGTTGCGAATGCAGCCAAATGTATTTTTTTTCTTCTTATTAATCTGGCTCTGTACTCAAGTAACGCTTTGTACTCGTACTCAGGACACGCCCAGACGGGAGAAATCAATGTACCTGTTCGCAAGGTCACTTGCAAGCTCTGTTGTGACGTGCCGCTTGTAGCATGATTAGACGCACGCAACTTTCCGAGCCATTAGCAATTAACGAAGTCGGCGCAAAGTCGTGGATGCGAATGGGAGAGCGAGAGATGAAAGCATTTCGGCGCGAAATTAAAGGTCATCATTTAATGGTGCCTTCTGATGGAACCTTCAGCTCATACAATCAGGACACCCAGGATGATCTGCCTTATCTAGCTTAAACGTAACGTTTCCCTTTATTTATTTATTTATTTATTTATTTATTTCTATACTTTCTGTTTCTATTTTTTTCTTCTTTTAAGAATAGACGCTTTAATGGCCTCTCGTCTCTCTCTATCTACCAGTAGAGGTATATATACCTTAGCGTGTGATGCCGAGTTATATTAGGCTAGAGGGAGTCTGTTCGAATCCCGGTCACGGCGGCCGCCATTCGATGGGGCGAAATGCAATTAAGGTCGTCATCATCATCACCACAGTAAGCTAATGTGTCGTCTACTACTCGGCCAATCCCCTGCAATGGGTATGAGCCACGAGTTGAGGAAAAGCAGCGACTTACGAAACTCTGGTGCTTCGGATCTGGGCTTCAGCCTTTGATGCCGTCACCTTCGAGAAACAAAACGAATGTGACCTTGAATTCCTGCTTGTATATGGGTTATTATAGCATGAATAAACAAATTCAAAACATAAATTTAATTTTTTTCAATAGTACTGTAGCCTATAATAATAATTCGCGGAGTTTAACGTCCCGAAACCATGACGTGATTGTGAGAGATGCCGTAGTGGAGAGCTCCGGAAACGTGCACACAAATTCTTAAGTACACGGGCCTTCAGCATTTTCGCCTCCATCGAAAATGCGGCCAGGATTAGATCTCGCGACCTGCGGGCCAGCAGCTGGGTGCCTTAGCCACTATATAGACCACAGTGGCGGTATTGTAGATATTGACCACACTGGGTGGTCGGAATGGTTGAAAATAAAAACAAAATTATTGCGTTCTCTGATTTTAAGTGCGTTCCTTCTTCTGTTTGTCGGTGTAATTTAATACTAGAAAGGTCTAACTATTGATATACCCGATTCTCGGCCAATCCCCCTTGAGCGGGTATGACCCATTATTGAGGCATCACCATCATCGCGACTTTTTCGAGGTCGGTGTGCGTAGTAGTCGCACTTACGTAACCAAAGTGTTCGTGTTAGTCGGACGTAGTCGACTCTTACGTAATCGTCTTTGACTGCTATACAAACGATCCCGTGTAGGAGCTGTATAAAATCAGAGGGCTATAGCTTGGATATGGTGTCCGGAATGTCACCCACCTGCACGAGATACGCGTACATTGACTACACGACTTTCTCATGCAGGAAGGTTGTTATGCAGATGCGGTTGACAGCGTGACATTTTCCCGGGTGCCATTGTGTGAAGGTCGTCACGTGGTGTAACTCCCGCAGCGCCGACACGATGTCGTCGCTTACTTTCTAAGCCAACTGAAACGTGTTACAACGCCTTGATGCTCGTTTAATTAACATTTCTGCTAGCAGCAGAACACTGTTGAACCTCGTTATAACGAACACTGAAATGGCGGATTATCGGTTATAGCGAAACGAAACTTTGGTCGGTCGAGCTTCATTTCAGTGGCACTTGTTCCTTTTTCATAACGAAGCTGAAAACGCGAGAGCTGGCGCGTTATCGGCCACAAGGAACAGATATTTGGTTCGTGCGAGGCTCGAAACTAACATACAAAGGTAAATAAATAAATGAAGAAATATTGAAAGATGATTCACAACCACGTTTCTTTGCAAAAGTGGTTGTGAATTGCTGTGAAAAAACCACCACTCAATGATCATGTCCTTCTTCAAATGGATGTGAAGTGAAACCTGCTTTGTCAAGCGAACTTTAGGTTGTTCTGTTGTAATTTCATTTGGTCTCACAACATGGAAAACATATGAATACCAATCTCGATCTCCAAAATTACTGAAATTACGACGTCGACTCTCAGTATTGTTTCACGTATGTATCAATACGTGGTAACGACAGGAGGTACCTCAGAAAAAAAGATTCCTATAGGATCAGTCATGCATGGTTTAGCCATAAACGCTTCTATTAAATTTTCTTTAAATATCGGACGAAGATTGAGAGTTAATAGCGGGCCAATAGAAAGTGCATGGTTAGCGGGCCGCATGTGGCCCACGAGCCGTGTTTGATACCTCTGCTGTATAGTAGTTTAGCGGCAGCCAGAGTGCCGATTTCTATATCCACCGTTACATCAAATTAATATCGGGTACAACTATCGTACATCTGACTCTATGCAGAGTCTGCGGCCATCGAGGATGTGTTGCAGTGCCTGGCCCGGGGCATGCGCCTCTACAAGGTGCGCTCCGTCAAAAAGGTCTACCGTCGCCGCTACCAGCTTCTCCTGGACAACATGCACCTCGTGTACAGACGCTCCAGGAAGCCCTTCTTCGTCGCCAGGAAGCCCCACGGTCGGTGCGCCGTGCACGAGATTTCAAACGCTTCTCTATAAAAAAAAACTACGCTCAAACCTCGATGTAACGAACCCGGATATAACGAAATATCGGTTATAACGAAGTAAACGAGAATGTTGAGAAACGTGAGACGAGACGGTGGCGATAAAGCCGCGTCGTGGTCTCAGCTTTTATTCGTGACGCGAGCGTAGACGGGTTTCCAGCTGCCGCGTCCGGCCAGGCCAGGAGCTCAACCTTTCTGAAATTTCTCGTGGTTCGCGCCACACTAGCCACGCGACCCGCTTCTTTTTCGGCGCGGCCAGCTAGCCAAATCTAGCGTGGTGCTACAGTAAATAGTCCTGTGATAGCTGTAGTATTAGGAATATACATTTATAACAAAGTTTCGGATATAACGAAGCTATTTTGGCATAAGATGCAACTTTGTTATAATGAAGTCCCATCCCTTCTCAGGCTTCCTTTGATGACATTTCCTGGATACATCGTTACACATCAAATGCAATCGCCACAATTAACCATATATCTCTCCCTCAGTCTGTTTCCGAGAAACAAATTGGAGCAAATTTTTACTTTGAGGTTCAGAGAGGCTACTCAAGCTCATTACTTTTTCAGGCATTGTGTCCATGACCGCTTTACTGCCGAGTGGTTGGATCAAACACAGAAAATGTCTTCCTTTTTTCGTAGGCACAATGCACACATTGCCAACTCATGTGAACAGAAGCTTTTGTGTCACGCGCCACGATGGCCTTCTGGTTATGGTGCTTGAATGCTGACCCGTAGGTCGATGTATCGAATCTCAGCCATGGTGTCTGCGTTTTCGATGGTAGAAGAATTCTTGAGGACCGTGTTTTTTTTTTTTTTTTTGAGGAGGGATGGTGCACGCCTGAACCCCCTCCAAAATTTTCAGTTTTGTTTGCGTATATATACACGCACACATGCAGAACCATGCACAAACATGCATAAAAGATGGTTGAACCCCCTCTACCCTGAAAAAAATTCTGGCTACGCCCCTGAGCTTTTGCGGTGTAAGTAGTACAGCACAACTGCTCACTCACTGTACAACATTCTGCAACATTTGCTTACTATGCTTTCTCGACCGCGGTTCAGGGATATGCCACTTCCTCGTACATATACAGGTATGTTCACATATACAGGTATGTTCGCAAGCAAAAATCGTGCGTTCATGCTGCTACCGACGTATAAAATGCACTTCCAATGGAATCGCTATATACAGTGTGTCCTACGTAACTGTAGTCAGAGTTTAAAAATATGCCGAAACACGTAATTACGACGCGACTGAATGAATGTTACTCACCGTTGCCTGGAGTTAATCAGACTATTTTTTGTGTTCTCTAATATCGTTTAATTAGATCTGTTTAATTAACTAACTATCGAAGGAACGAAGACGGATAAAAAATTTCAATGAGAAACTTGTAGATTGGTTTGCAAAACGTCCGATTAGACAGTTTTGATCTGTTAGGTATTATAGTGCTTTTCTGCTAATTACAAATGCCCGCAAAATGCACAAAATACCACGTGACAAATCCGCTCGTGCGCCAGAATCATCTACCATAAAAGGTTTATGGTAGATGATTCTAGTGCTCCCTAACGTTCCGCGCACAGACGACCATAGCATTTAATTGGCCCATTGAGCTGTCTGGGAAGGGTCGCAACGATGGTGGTGTCTTTACGATGGACACGTTTTGCTATCGGCCACAAAAACGACAACCGCTGTGGCTGCTTATCGCTGTCATAACAGGTGCGAGGGGAGTATGTAGCTCGTACGCGGAACATTAGGGAGCACTACAATCATCGTGCGCACTGGCGCTCGAGCGGGTTTGTCACGTGGCATTTTTTGTATTTCGCGGGCATTTGTCATTTAGCAGAAAAACGCTAATGCTTAACAGATATAAAGTTCAAAACTATCTATTTGGACGTTTTGCAAGCCGATCTACAACTTTCTCATTGAAATTTTTTATCCATCTTCGTTCCTTCAAAAGTTAGTTAAACATTTCTAATTAAACCATATTTGAGAATACAAAAAATAGTCAAACTCCAGGCGGCGGTGAACAACATGCATTTGGTCGCGTCGTAATTACATTTTCCGGCATATTTTTAAACTCTGGCTAAATTTACGTGGGACACCCTGTAAGTTGTCACGGGGAAAAAGTTCAAGTGACAGTATTTTCAACTGTCTCTCGTACACAGTGGACATCTTCGAGGTCGAGGAGGTGCGCCAGGGCTGGAAGACGGACGTGTTCAACGGCGTGGAGCGAAAGTACCAGCGTGGCGCTCGCTCCCGTTACCTCCCTTTCAGCGTCGACATGAGAGAGGACCGCTGCTTCTCACTCATCTTGTCGCCCAAGCACGAGACTCTCGACCTGGTCGCCCGCACCCCGAACGAGTGCGAGCTATGGGTGCGCGGCCTGCGCCACCTGGTGGCCAACTGCAAGAACACGCGCAGGGACCAAGAATACGAGAGGTGCGTGAATTCCCATGGAGCGGTGTTGCGCACCTCTTTGATTTTTCTGCGCCAGTCCACGAACTGTAGAAATTGCACAGCTTGCACTAGTGGTGCAAGACTGCAGCCAAAACTGGCAAAGTTTAATCGAAAATTAATTCTAAGATTTTTTATACCTTTCCCAGTGAGCGCACCTCCTTTCAGAAGCGCACTCGCTACCGAGTTTGTCACAAAAGATTTTACGGCAACCGCATTATAACCAATCTTTCATCTTGGGGGACTGCACAATAAGCGGTATGCTTATACATGGGGTTCTATGGAAGGCTAAATAGGAGTTGTAAAGACTGTACTGTAACCGCTCCTGCACTACAAGTGGTTACTCTATAAGTGGTCTGCACTTGAGTACTACTTATTCCTCAAGGTTGACAATGGTCAATTCCTAACGGGCAATTAGATGTCCACGGAGCTCATGGTGCAGTACAGTATAAATTTTCAATGCTGGAACTTGTAAATTAAAAATAAGACTAATGCTACCGCATATGGCCACTGACACTTCTCTGCTTTCTTGTTTGGTTAAGTGCATAAATCATTCATCTGCACTGATTTCATTGCTAGGTGGCTGCGGGATCAGTTTCAGAAAGCTGACGTCAACAAAAGCGGCTCTCTGAACTTCCAAGAATGTCAGGGTCTTCTCAAGCAACTCAATATCACCATGGACAAACGTCACTGCCAAGCTCTCTTCCATGTGAGTGGATATGTGAAGTTGCAGTTTTAGCTGTGAAGCATTTTAGAGACTAGGCTTGCTGGCATCTCCTGCCATCACGGTGTTTCATGTAGTCATAGTCCATCATAAAAACAATCATACGCCACCTTTTTTGCAAAATGAGTTCGACTATACTTTATGTATGATGCGTTTGCATGTGTGCATGTATATATTTGCAAGCAAAATTTATAGATAAATTTGGGGGGGGGGGGGGGGGGGGGCAGTTGAACCTAGTACCCCCCCATTGAATACGCCTATGTGTGCCATAGTGGGTAATCCCACTACCTGCTAGCGACACATTGTTAAACTAACTCCGCTGCTTAATACCAATTCACTAAAAGATGAAGAAGGCAATAGTTAGCCCTACAAATAGCAGATGACGTTAGTGGGATAAAAGCACCCTTCCTTACATTCCATAGGGAAATGAAACCAGCTTGTGGGAAGAAGCAACGGCGCCTTAGGTTTCCAACAACGCTAGTGGAGGGGAAACATCCTTTCCTAAATACCCATTTTCAGGCTTGGCACCACTACTACCCCATCAAAGAACTCTCTCTCAAAAAGCTGCATGTCTCGCTCGACCCTGCCATGCTTTCATGTTCGTGAAGCTTAAACACCAATCCCTACATGCTTCACCTCTCCTCAGTTTCTTCCTAGCACTGTTATTGTACAATTAGTGCTGCAGTATGTCACCGGTGGCTATCAATTACCGTCACCATCTGAAGGAGTTTGTCACGAATTAATTTTTCACCCAAACATTGCAAATGAATATAGTGGATGTTGAGATTTATCTTTGCATTTAAACTAAAATACGTTGGCTCCACAATGCACACTGTTAAGTTCCTCGAAAAGCTTGTGGAACATACCGTATATACTCGTGTAAGGGCCGCACTTTTTTTTCGAAAATTTTGCTAGGTGCGGCCCTTACACGAATCAGGCCGATTTAGTACAGGCAGTACAGGCCAAAGGTCTGTACTGTTTATGCAACAGTAGCAGAGTGCAAGAGTCACAAATGACATGCCAGAAATGTTTTTATTCGGATTCCATTTCGCTGTCCTCGTTCTCGGAGGAGCTCGCCTCGGCGTCCGCGTCTTCCCAGAGACGGTCATCTTCGGTGCCGTTCATGGAGTTCGAAATTCCCGTTACCTTGAAGCTTTTAGCAACTACTTCTACTGACATGGCACGCCACGCATTCAAAATCCATTCACACACCTGTTGGAGCGACGCCCGCTTCAGCCGTCCTGTAGGGGTCTTCTCGTGGACGCCTCCAGCCATCCATTCAGAGTAACATCGGCGAAATTCCACTTTGAATGGTCTGTTGACGCATACGTCGAGCGGCTGCAGCACACTCGTCAGGCCACCGGGAATGACGGCCAAGTCCGTACGAGTTGCGGCAACTCGGTTCTTGACGCGGTCGGTCAAGTGGCCCCTGTGATGTGTGGTGCGCGTTCAAAGTGCGCGCCTTCGAAAAGTGCGCGTCACGAAAAAAAAAAAAAAAACAAAAGGAGAAATACCAGAGTGCACGTGCGGTGCTGCTTAAACAAGAATGACGACGTTAAAGAGCGTCAAGCACGAGGATGCGTGGCAGGACGTGAAGTAAACAAAAGGTAAAACATCCAATGGGCAGCGAACACGGAGATTTCAAGGCCCAATGGCTTGACACCACGAAACAGTAGTATCTCCAATGAGAACGAGACAAGTGGGCCAGAGCTGAAGCAGGAGCCTGGGGAGACCAGAGCAAGGGGAATTCGAGGCAGGCAGTGCAAGCGGAAGGTCGTCACCGGACCGGGCGCTGAAGATGGGCCGTTGGGTTCCGGACCCGAGCCTACAGGACTTCCACCGGCCGGGGCCTCCTGCTGTCGGGTTCCCGCTCCAAAGGACCGTGGCCATCCGGTCCTGAACTCCTTTCCAGAGCCTGCGGACTTCGGTTCCGGCAGGCGAGCTACAGCCGTCGGGCTCCGGGCCCGAGCTGTGCGCCCAGCTGCTTGACTAGGTCGACCCTAGTTCCCGGACGCGTCGCCACCAGCCTGCGTTCTCCCGTCTCCGACGTGTCCACGCTCCTCAAGCCGAAACCATCACGATTTGGTAGGGCTTTTCGACGTGTCGCCAGCAGCCAGCGTTCCCTCGTCCTCGTCCAGCCCACGCATTGACGCAGGAGTCACGGCGTTCCGGTTTCTCATCACCGCCGAAAACCAACTTGTGGGTGAGACTGCACCGATACTCTTGCGCTACTCCCATCACTCAGCCCCTTTCGAACGTTAGGTTTAGTTACTGACTTTGAACGTTCTTGTTGGGTGTTTACAGATGTGTTTCGTCATGTCCAGTCAACTGTTTATTAAGTGTTTTGTTTTGTGAGGAATCTTTGGCTTTTTACTTTTCAATTAAACTTTTTGTGTGTTTCTTGGAAACCGAACGGCTTTGTCCTTATTAGAAAAACTCTCTGAGGCTCAGCCCGGGAGAAAAACAAATCAGCAAAAAGAACCATGCATCACAAATTGGCGTCCGCGACAGGACAAAGTCGTTTGTTTTTCCAGTAGATTTTTTTGACGCGGTTAACACGATGACGAACACGTGGGAGTTAATTGAGTTGGCGGATAAAATGGGACTGACGGGAGCGGAGTTTAGAGTATGGTACGAGGAGCGGATGGAGAGGGAGCGTGAGCAACGGGCTGCAGAACGAAAGGCGGCGAAGGAAAAGCTTGAATTGGTGCTTAGAGCTAAGAAGGAGGAGCTAGAGCGCGTAACGCGTGAAAATAAAGTGTTGCTAGAACGTCAGACACGCATACTGAAGCAGCAGCTCCAATTAGAGAGGGTGGACTTCGAGCGGCGACTCGAGCTTGCGATGGCGAAAAGGGGGCAGCTGGCGATGCAGAAGGTCGAGCAAGCGGTGAATGTTTGCTCCGATAGCAGCGTTTGCTGGAGGGAAGTCGATTCCTGCAAGGTTGGCCTCGAGCCTCGCGACAGCCTTACTTCGGAGCGAGAAGCTCAGATAGAGGAAGGCAGAGAGGTGGACAGCCAAGAAGGCAGGAGTCATGAGGAGTTTGTTGAAGCGACGGAAAGCTTCTCTGGCTGGGAACATATTACTTCCGTTAGCTGCTTGGGGACCTCTGAGAGGCCAAGCACCTATGAAGAAGAGCGCCTGGATATGGGCGACCTAGAAGCTGTGGAAAATGTTGTGGAGCAAAGCTTCGATAGCAGGGAACGAAGAAGCTCCATTCAGAATGAGGTGTGTATCAGAACGTCTCAGAGGCCGAGCACATTTCGGGAAGGGGTAGGGCTACCTCTCAATAGCTCCATGGAAGGAGCGCTAGAACGTCATTGGGAAGATGGCAGCGAATGCCATGAAGGCTCTGATATAGTGGCCACTGATTGTTTTGTACCGACAGAGGTAGCAGCAGGCACCACGTCAATGGTCCTAGACCATACATATATCTCACTCAGAGAGAGAGGGGATTCTAGTTCACAGGATAGCGTAACTGCTATTTGTCCGAGAAAACACGATGGGAGTGCTGAAGCACTCTTCAAAATAAACAGTATCGAATCGGAGGTGGGCTCGATAGTAGGTATGGAGAATGCCAGACAGGGTCTTGAACCTGAGAACGTGATTGGTTTTGAACCTATAATTAAGTCCACTCAAGATGAGCTGTATAATGACCGAGCACAACGGCATCCCTTCTCAAGAATCCAGGAACCTCACACGCTTGTCGGAGCGTTTGGGCTTGCTGAGGGCACCCCGAGCTTGTGTTCATTAGATGGTGAATTAAAAGAAAGCATTTGTGTGAGAGATTGTGGCATTTGGACATTCGTGTCTCAGTGCGTTTCGTGTCGACGCCGACGGCTCGAGACCGCGCCCTGTTCCTCTGTGACCGGTAAGCGTTCATGTGGCCGGCGGGGGCGCAGACACGCGTTTCAGCGAAAGTGCATAAAAGCATGTTTGCCACAGTTACTTTCGAAACGTGCGAGAAGGGCAGTGCGTCTGGTTTAGGACGCGATAACCTGAGTGTAGGGTTAGAAAACCGGTAGCTCTTTCTGGACTTCGACTTTTAGATGCGGACACAAGTAGCTTTGTCCATAGTCGATTTTGTAGTAAAAAGGTTTATTCCGGGTTTCAGAACTTTTAAATGCAATTGGGTGAATCTAAAGTTTAAGTGTGGACATTTGGACGATGTAGCGAACTGTAGCCCGGTGATGTGCTGAACTGCGTGGTGCAAATATGTGGTTTAATTGTGACGTAGTGCAGAACGCGCACTCATCGGCAGTTTTTTTTTCTAAAAAAAAAAAAACTTGAATAAAAGGGGGGCGTATGTGATGTGTGGTGCGCGTTCAAAGTGCGCGCCTTCGAAAAGTGCGCGTCACGAAAAAAAAAAAAAAACAAAAGGAGAAATACCAGAGTGCACGTGCGGTGCTGCTTAAACAAGAATGACGACGTTAAAGAGCGTCAAGCACGAGGATGCGTGGCAGGACGTGAAGTAAACAAAAGGTAAAACATCCAATGGGCAGCGAACACGGAGATTTCAAGGCCCAATGGCTTGACACCACGAAACAGTAGTATCTCCAATGAGAACGAGACAAGTGGGCCAGAGCTGAAGCAGGAGCCTGGGGAGACCAGAGCAAGGGGAATTCGAGGCAGGCAGTGCAAGCGGAAGGTCGTCACCGGACCGGGCGCTGAAGATGGGCCGTTGGGTTCCGGACCCGAGCCTACAGGACTTCCACCGGCCGGGGCCTCCTGCTGTCGGGTTCCCGCTCCAAAGGACCGTGGCCATCCGGTCCTGAACTCCTTTCCAGAGCCTGCGGACTTCGGTTCCGGCAGGCGAGCTACAGCCGTCGGGCTCCGGGCCCGAGCTGTGCGCCCAGCTGCTTGACTAGGTCGACCCTAGTTCCCGGACGCGTCGCCACCAGCCTGCGTTCTCCCGTCTCCGACGTGTCCACGCTCCTCAAGCCGAAACCATCACGATTTGGTAGGGCTTTTCGACGTGTCGCCAGCAGCCAGCGTTCCCTCGTCCTCGTCCAGCCCACGCATTGACGCAGGAGTCACGGCGTTCCGGTTTCTCATCACCGCCGAAAACCAACTTGTGGGTGAGACTGCACCGATACTCTTGCGCTACTCCCATCACTCAGCCCCTTTCGAACGTTAGGTTTAGTTACTGACTTTGAACGTTCTTGTTGGGTGTTTACAGATGTGTTTCGTCATGTCCAGTCAACTGTTTATTAAGTGTTTTGTTTTGTGAGGAATCTTTGGCTTTTTACTTTTCAATTAAACTTTTTGTGTGTTTCTTGGAAACCGAACGGCTTTGTCCTTATTAGAAAAACTCTCTGAGGCTCAGCCCGGGAGAAAAACAAATCAGCAAAAAGAACCCGCATCACAGCCCCTAAAGCTGTCCAAAACAAGGAGGGCTTTCCGTTGTAACAGCCCTCCAGGTCTGTTTGCCCAGACGGTCTTAATCCAGTCAACGACCAGTTCCTCGGACATCCAGCCCTTCTCTTGCGCACGTACGACGATTCCCTGAGGGAACTTCTCTTTTGGGAGAGTCTTCCTTTTAAATACGACGTACGGCGGAAGCCTCCTGCCGTCTGCCGTGATGCACAACATCACAGTGCACCTTTGGCGTTCTGCACCAGTCGTGCGCACAGACACACTTTTCGCACCTTTTAAATCCACTGTGGTGCTTTCCGGTGCATCGAACCACACAGGTGTCTGGTCCGCATTCCCAATTTGGGACAGGTCGTATTCATGCTCCCTCCTGAGAGCATTCACGAAGCGATGAAACTTAATGACGTGGTCTTCGTACTCGCGCGGCAGTTTTTGGCAAATCGTCGTTCGGCGCCGAATAGAAAGCTGGTTACGGTTCATAAACCGCGTAGCCCAGCCCCGACTTGCCTTGAATTGTGCCGGGGGTATTTCCATGTGGCGAGCGATGCTGAGGGCTTTGACGCGTATCATGTCAGTCGATACGGCGTAGCCGTCCCTTCGTGTGTCGACGACGTAGTTGACGAGCTCGCTTTCGAGTTGCGGGTACTTGCACTTTTTCCCGCGAAACGCCTTTCGGCTCCTGTTAGTAGCGGCGAGGGCATCTTTCTGATTCATCCAGTAACGCACGCGCTTCTCATCGACGTCGTACTTTCGTCCAGCTTCCCGCTTCCCGTGCTCCTCGGCATAGTCAATCACTTGCAGCTTAAATGCTGCAGTGAATGATCTCAGATGCCGGCCCATCGTCCGTCACGTGCGCTGGCTTCTGCAGGGTTCACTACAACCAACAAAGTGACACCGACGACACCGATCTGAAGTCGCGCTGCCAACGTATCGACACGATGCTAGGAACGATGCCAACAAAGAGGCCGCACAAGGCAAATATGGCGGCGCGCTGTCAACAGCGTGGTCGGCGCGTCGGCAAAAGTAGAATAAAAGCGGAAAAGCGTGCAGCGCCATCTGGCTGTAAATGAACTAACTACACTTTTCTGGCGGGACATTTTGAACTTTTGTTTTTTTTTTTTCGAAATATCCGCTTTCAAAGTTGGGGTGCGGCCCTTACACGAGGGCGGCCCTTACACGAGTATATACGGTACTGCGCACTTGAGATTGTGACTCTTCTAATGCACTCTTCTCAGTGGATATGCGTTTCATGAGAAATCTTCTCTATATTCAACTTATGAAACCATTGTACAAACTCGTGATAAGCTATAATATTCGTTATATTACTATTTCGTATTTTGCAAGATTTACCTGACGTGCAACTTCTCCTGAACACAGGCTGCCAATTTCAAGAAGCACAGAGTAAACGGAGAAGACGTGCTGGACCGAGACGAGTTTGTAGCCTTCTACCACAGCCTTCTGTCACGGCCTGACATAGACGCCATCTTTAAAACGTGAGGCCTACCTCATTCCTCATTATTCTCTGCATTTCTACTTGCTAGTAGAAAACGTTCGGCAGAGTACAAATTGATGCAGCTAGTAAAAACGTTTTTAAACAAAAATACAGTGTTGCAATTTCCAGCACGATAAGTTGCAAATAAACTTACGAAATGGCATCATGCAAAGGTTTTTTCTAGTATGGTTTCCAAACCAGAAAAAGAAATACCGGTTCTGTTTATGTCCATGCAGTGAACTCTAATTTCATTCTAGTTCAGAGAAATAAAAATTTCTACTACAATTTGTAAAGTATCATAAGATAAACTCTTTTTCATGGCAGCAGAGTTGAACAGTTCTATTCCTACCCAGGTTTGCTGGCCACAGCATGAACGTCATGGGACCTGAACAGCTGCTAAAGTTCCTGACTCAAGAACAGAAGGTGCAATGAGATGTTACTAATCGTCAGTGTGAAACTAAATTCATTTTTATTCTTTGGTTAGGTGAATGTGTCCCTTGCCGATTGCAAGAGAATCATCGAGAAGTATGAACCAGACAAGCACAAGCCACAAGGCTTCCTTGGAATTGCAGGTATTTGTCATCGATCATTTTGCTAATGCCTTTCAACATCAAAACTAGAATCTTTTACATGCAGAAAACCATTAAGTGATCATAAACTTCACAAGAGCGAGGGGGGGGGGGGTAATTTTCACCAGCTGGGTGTAATATTAGGATATACAAGCTTTTTTTTTCATATTTATTTCATCCCCTTCACAATTTGGCCACCTGTGATGGCATCAAGCTTGCAATCTTAATCTCTACAATACAATTCAATACCTGCTAAGCAACCAATGCATGTATTTTTCGGCATAACATGCAGCATAAAAGCAATTGATCTGACATCGGTATCACACGACGTAGTACATTGTAAACAACTTCAGATGTGAAATAACAAACTGTATTAAGCTTAGAATGACATATTTGCCTGCTTTGAGCCAGAAGTACAAATCAATGTACTAGAAACGGGAATGAAACGCATTATTTTTCTGCGGTGTGCAGGTTTTCGCGAGATGCTTCTTTCGGAAGAGCACGACATATTTGACGCCAAGCACCGGCAAGTCTGCCAGGACATGAACCAGCCGCTGAATCACTATTACATAGCGTCTTCCCACAACACGTGAGGAGTTTTTCAGTATGCTGCACGATTTTTCTGTGTCAAACTATCTCGCTGCATTGGTAATTAAATATGCTCCACTTGAGGTGACCATTCCGTCCCCAACTTCCAGTGCATATGCTTGACTTTACTTGAATACTATATCTGTTTCTCTTTGAAGAGCTTTGTGGTGTCAAAAGTGCAGCTGCTTCCTTTCAAAGCAATCAGTGGGTAAATATTGAACTGCTATACACCGTTGTAACTTACTTAATGCCTAAACCTCTGTGAAATTTTTTGCTTTGTGTTTCTGCACTAACACATTTAAACGCCATCATGCATTTTTACATTCAATTTCTTAATCGCTGAGTGCCCTTGGTCTGCAAGTGGGAACACTTGGTGAGTGACTTCTCTGCCATGAACTCCCCCTGATTGTTCTAGGGTTGTGGTTGCAAATGTTACGGGCATTTTAGCAATAAACGTGCCATGAACTGTTCCGCACTAGTCTGTTATATGAATGAAAGCATGCCTGCAACCAAATAGTCATAATTAGAGATGTTATGAACCAAAGGAACATGGAGAACTGCTGTCTATATGTGCTGAACCATTTTTCAATACCACGCTGCTACGGTCTTTACCTTCACTGGCAGATCCGTAGCATAATCATATGGTGGTTTTGGGACATTAAACCCCACATATACATCTACCTTCCAAGGGAGTCATTTCAATCCTTGAATGGTTTGGGATGTCATGTACCCCGATTTCTCACATGCTTGATCTTCTCATAATTATTGCAGAAGCTGCGCATTGTAGTACCTTCCTAACTTTGTACAGTGTGACAATATCAGTTCACATTTCTCCCTTTGCCATTCCGTAATGCACAGGTACCTAGTCCAGGGGCAGCTCGTTGGAAGCAGTAGCGTTGAGGGCTACATCAGGGCACTGAAGAAAGGATGCCGCTGCCTGGAGCGTGAGTTACATCCATTCTCTCCAGACTCCTCCAACTAAAAAAAAAATTTAACTTTTGGCTACCTCGCTACCGCAGAAGATGAAGCTAAGCCATCTAGTCAAGAAATTTAATTTTTGAAGCCCCTTTAGTGGCATGAAACTCAAAAAATTAGCCAAACATTACATGTGATCCTGGTCAGGTGACATGTTGCATGAAATAAAAAGCAAATTCCTTTTGTTCACAGGCTGTAAACATTGTAAGAAATATATAGCTAGATTTAAGAGAATATTGGGGCTTGAAATGATAAGTATCCATAGAAATAATGTCACTTGCACTCCAATAAATATTTCTGTTCAGCGATTCATCACGTGAACAAGTGTATGCATGCAGCCATAGTTTCAAAGGAAAATGTGATGGTCTTTGTGGTGTGCAGCATTTCAGAGATTCGGCCACAAGAATAGTGACAGATGTACTACATCTTTAAATTGGCCTCCGAGTGTTCAATGTTCACCGATTGTTTCAACGGGAACCAATTTCGGTAGAAATGCACAGGTGAATCAATCTTCTGAGACACTTTTTGATGCCATTGTCCCCTCCATGTCATGCATAAAGAAGATACATAGATGTTTACTTAGGTAATTTATACAGCTCTTTATTTATCTCACACCGCTAAATGCCTCCCTTGCGGGCATATTTCCAAGAGTTTATCATTTCTGAGAATATGAGCATGCAACTGGATGCGTTTTCTAAGGGCCCTAGCTTTTATGATACAAAGCCAAACACACTGGTTGGTGCAGGAATGCATATGTGGATGACATCAACGCATCCTACGATGAGTCGTGTTAAAGCGGCCCTCCAACACTTCGGGAGACATCATTGTTTTACGTTTTTTATTTGCAGGCTGTGTAAACTAAATGCTGAAGAAATTGGTGCAACAAAAACAGTAGCAATAGGACACACAGTCCGCAGTTGTTCAGTTTCAAAAGTTCAAAATACAATAAAATGGATGCCTACTATCAACTTGATTTTCGTGGGCTCTCCCGACCACGTTTCCCTCACCCTGCCATGTTAGATGGCCCCCAATAAAATTAGATAAAACCTCCTAACTATGGGAGGCTTGCATGGCACATTGCCTGTTATTTCCAACGAATTGGCGATGCCTTTGGAATGGAAAAAAAACAATGGGGTGCTTGAGGAGTAAACCGTAAATGTGAAATGAATTAGCTCGTGAACGCCTCTATCATGTTTTGTAACTTTAGTGATCTTTCTTGCTGCGACAGCATCTGTATTAATGCTGTTACATTTTTTCTGTTTAGTTTCTTCAAACAATGGTGCCTGAAGTGTGTCTCGCGTGTTCCTTTCAGTGCTGTGGCGTTCAGCACGTTTTTGCTCGGTGCTGCAGTTTCCAAGCTGGAAAATTCAAAGAGTGTTAGTCTCAAAAGAAAAGCTTCCTAAAGAAACATGAAATGCAGTAATATTCCTCTTTTTTTATGTAACGTAGTGATCACATCTAACCTTATTCATATCCAATCACAAGTATGCACTCTGCACCATCATTTAATTTTGCTTGCAGTAGTTCTGGTGAGCGTCACTATGCATTGATGCAGTCAGCACTGTTTATGCTTAAAAAATGTGTTGAAGGGCTGCTTCAAAATACCCGCTCTGTGTGCAGTGGACAATACTTTCAGCATGCCCTATGAATCGACTTCAGCAAATGATTTAAAATATCAGGCTCAGGCGTCTGTGCAGCTGGAGGTCATGATTGCTGACATCAGCTTGTGACATTATGTGCTCATAGTTCAATAAAGTGAACTGATCAACCAATAACTGTTTTCCTGTTGTACCAATGGTTACTTGAGCTGAAAACCATATCTGCATTCTCCATCATATATTATCACGACACATCTCCTTTCCTAAAAAGAGCTTTCACTCCCCATTTCTAGTGGATGTCTGGGACGGACCTGATGACGAGCCCATCGTTTACCACGGCTACACTCTCACCACCAAGATACTCTTCAGGGACGTCCTCGAATCGGTCAACCTTTACGCCTTTAGAGAGTCACAGTAAGTTCAACTTTTACGTGTGGAAGTGTTCCATTGAGGAATGGAAATTCGTCGAAATAAAGCGATCGGTTGATATTATCAAACAAGGTAGTCACTTGCCAGTGCACCCTCTGCGCAGGTACCCCGTCATATTGTCCCTCGAGAACCACTGTACTCTTGAGCAGCAGAAAGTGATGGCCAAGCATCTAGTCGAAATACTGGGCTGTACGTAATTCCATACATTCGTTCAATTTACATCTAAACATTTGAATGGGACTAGTGTGCACTAGCTGCTTATATTGTACTGTGATGCTGCGTGTATTGTCGTTCATGGTAAGGTATGTTGGCTCTCTCTCTATGAGCTAGGGTGAATTATAGTGATGAAGGAAGAAAATAGCAGGACTAGCTCAAAATCCTCAGTAAAGGTTTATGGTATGGTTTCCGCGTCAAGGAGGCTTCTTTTATTCCAAATAAAATGTAGAATGATCACATAGTACTTCGATTTAGATCCCTATTAAGAAACATATTTGGTAAATGACAATTGGTAAATGATAATAAAATCGGAAGTGAATGAAATTTCTGATGACCAAAAGTTGCATAGCTCATCTATTCTCCAGCGCTGCCACTTACCTTCATTTTTGCACCTTTAGCACATTGAGAAACGGCTGTCTGGCATTCACTAAACTGCTACTACAAAAAAGATTTATCGTAAATGCTTGTGGGAAGATTGCATTGTGTTTAAAAAAATGTTAAGGCCTACAAAGTTATCCACAGTCAGACATTCACGGGGTGGAGCTTATGCAGGCATAGATATTGCTGCCTGTTGAGTGGCATGTGGTTCTTGTGTAGATTTTGTTCTGCAAGAGTTCGGAGGAAAACATGAGTTAAAGCTCTGGCTTTCAATCTGTTGTTGCAGCTTTATTGTACAAGAGGCCAGTCGGTGACAGAGAAACGGCAATGCCACCACCATCAGCACTGCTGAATAAAGTTCTCATAAAGGTAACATGCCCATGCAAGTAGTGTACCACCTCCCTAACGTGCACACCTTTTTTGTTTGAGATATGTAGGAATTAAGGCATTTTAGAGAAATGTCAATTCATGAACATTCAAATTCATTCAGGCAGTATCATAATTATTCCACCAGAACTTGTAGCCTATCACTATAGTTTAAGCATAGAGCTTCTGTGTTGGTCCTCAGTATCAGTTGACTTCCACCCTATATTGGCACGTCATGAAAGCAAATGTAAGTTCCATGTGCCTTTGTGAAGTGCCACAATGCAATTACTCAAAGACTTTAGTGGTGGAGTCATAATAAGATCATGGTATAATTTCGGTCATCAACTGGAGATGGCCACTCAAGAAAACATTTGTGTTTACACTTGAAATGTATGACTAATCAGTAACACAATAAGTCACCCCTTATCATTTACATAGCTCCCATAATGTTTTTCAGTCTCTTAATCAATACACTAATGAATATTTTAGCCCATGCAATAATAAATATTTCTTTCATAAATGGGCAGGCATATATGCCTGCACTGTGGTGCTATGTTGAGCGTCCAAACTTTTGGTTGTGGCTTATGTGTGTGAATGTGATGTGTTCAATTAATAGAGCAGATTCTTCTATAAATAATTACATATCAAGGTTCCTATGCAACACAGATAAATGTAGCCGTTTTCTAGACAGCTCATAACTCAGTCACTCTTGAGAAAAAAAATGCCACACAGGCTCATCAGAAGAGCATTGTACTATCAAAGGCCTAGAATTTCCACTTTTTGTAAGCACACAATAAATCGAGGCAATTTTCTGCATGTACCTCTTGCACACTTCTAATGCAAGCAGACCTTGTGATATATCACATTTTCCTGGAGACCTAACATCAGTGATGCATCAAGGCTGTCAAATACAAGCACTTACGCACTTAATAAAACTGTACTTCGTGATGCATTGTTTGCTCCAATACTGGCCATTGCTATACACGATAAAGGTAAACATTACAAAAAAAACATTACAAAGCAAAGCCAACATATGGCTGGAACTTCTTACAAATACTGCTTGTTGTAGTTTACGCCATACCCGCATTCATGACCGTACTGTGCTTTCTGGCAATGTGCCGTTGTACTGTGAAGTCCATAGTGCCCATTCTATTGCAACTCTTGTTATTGTTCCTGTGTTTGTCCACTCTCCAAGATTGTTGTGACAGTCTCGCTTAATGTTGTGTCTCACGTCCTGTTGTGTCTTTCAGGGCAAGAAGCTAAACAAAGACCTCTCCTTGGATGAGGATGAGGATAGCGAAGATGAAGGCACTGCAGCCAAAGTAAATAATGCACAATCTCTACTTAGCAGCTGCATGAATGTATGTCTTTGTGAGGCATTGGTTGGATAGCTGCTGTACACTCATTAATTGTCACCAGCAGAAGTAACCGTGCTTGCCGAGGAGTTGTCTGCTTACCAACTCAATTTATCAGTTAGCGCTAACTGCGCACAAATGCACATATCTTAGAGGTGTCACGAACCATTCCCCCGAATTTTGTGCGATTTCAGGTCTGCGGCGCAAGGAGAGCTTGCAAGTGGATTGCAATGCTGCCATTTTCTCACGCGCCCATCACACAAAAGCCTGTCCTCACTCGCTTCGGAGTGGCCAGTGCTCGCCGTTCGAAGTAAAACGAGTAGAATGCCATTGGCTAATAACGGGCGTAAATCAAAAGCAGTGTTTGGATCATATGTGCTCTCAGCCACTGGGTGCTGCCATGTACTAGTGCTGCACTCCATATTTTGCTGAACATCCCAGCAATCCGCACTTGCTCGCAAGATTCACCTCACAATGGGGAGAGCAATTGCACCTGATCACGTGCTGAAAGTCACAATGCGCGCTGACCTAACTTCTTCCCCCCTGCCGTTCCTCCCTTTTTAGCTTTCAGTGCACGTGACAAGATGAGGGAAAGCACTTGAAGTGCGCAGCGAGCCCCTGTAACTTCGCTCGTTCTTGAGATTCAAGAAATTCTGGCGACATTCGATTTTTGAGGCGGAGTAAGCTACATTACTGAAGTGATTTGATGATTGTTGGGCAAAGTGGCTCAACACCCTTTTGACGAGTTCCTCTTTTAAAAAACTGGAATTATAATGCAAAAAATCACACTTGCTTGTTTGAAAATTCTTTAAATGAAGTGCTTCGTGTGCTTTTGGCCACTCTTCTCGTTTGTTTCTGATGTTTCTGTATGGCATGCTGCACGCTTGCATTGTCCTTTCATTTGAGTCCAGTTGAGAAATGCATCAAAATGCTCTGCAAAATTGAACTGAAACAATCTAGTAGTAACTCTAACACAAGTTTTTGTGCCAATATTATTCACACTTTCCCTGTTGGACATGCTGTACTAGTCTCATTTTGGCCTGTCAGCTCTCTCTTTTACCTGTTTTATTGCTTTAATGCTTAGACCTCACACAAAGCTGTCCTAGCCAAGGAGCTTTCGGACTGTGTCAACTACTGCAAGGCAACACATTTCAAGTCATTCGAAGAGGCCGAAAATTGTGAGTATAAAGGTGAACCATTACGCTCACTTTACCCTTATTACAGTATCACAGTATCACTGGCCCACAACTCCGAGTGCTACTTGATCCTGTTTTTTATGACACAGATATTATTACTTCCTTGCTATGAGCACACCATACACATATGCATCTTTTCATGCAACTTGACAATGTGAGGAAAATTGTGGGTGCTTGAATTGGCCATGCTATTAACATACTTGTACTATTTGTTAACATACTCGTACAACTTTAGAATGCACAATCAACGTGCAGGTAATTTTACACTAAGAAAATTAGAAAAATAACTTGATGCAGATTTCAATCTTGAGCCCAATTTTAATGCTTAAAGAAATGTGAGTGCTACATTTAGTAAAAACAAGTCTGCATTACACCATGCAAATATGGCTTGTGGAAACGTGTTTAAGCACACGTTTTTTTGCTTGTGGGTTGATTCATAAAAGTTAGAGTGCCAAAACTTTTTTTTATCACAAGGAAATTAGATGCCCTGTTTTATTGACAGAACTTTCATCATTGGCCATGAACAAGCCTTAAAAGAAGGCATATACTTCCAGATATCAATCTCTCTAGTAATGAAGGAATGGAATTTGTGTTTTCAACCTTTATGGAAAGAAAATGTCCATTGGCAGTGTTAATAGGTCGTGAATAAATAAAGCAAGAACTATAGTGGACTGCTCTTTATACATGGATGATCTACTACAGTAGCTGCTATATGCTCTTGTGCAACATGACAATCAACTATCATCGGAGGTCTTATTGGGCTTATTTTGCAACAGCGGCATACACATTACTGGACTATTCTAGGAACGGAAGCATGTACTACAGGTTAACTCACCTGCTGCATATATTTCGCTTTGTGCCTCTGCCATAATTATTGCACATGCTACTCCTTTTCTTTTACCCATTACCAAGTGCAGAGTACAAAGATTGATATGTTTGCCTGGAGTTCTGGAGTGCTGCATTCCAGACTGTGTAAGTGGCATCTACCAAGAACGTAGGTTTCAGATAGCACAAATTAATACAAGCGCTATCTTCCTTGATGAATGATTAGATGTGGGCTTTCTTGAACAAAGCATAGTCAGCAGATATCACCAGTGCAGTTTGAAAAGTGCCGCTCTAGCATTTTAAACAAGTCTGCCGAGCTCCGTGCCTGTCGAGTATACCTCAAACGAGTGTCTCACCCTTTTTTCACATTTGTGTTTTTTTTTCTCTCTCTTAATTAAGAAGCGTGCTGTTTTACAAATTGATAACTTTGTATAATCTACGTCATCAGGGCACTTCAATGAAATGGCCTCCTTCAGCGAAGTCAAGGCCAGCAAGATCTCATCGACGCCAGAAGGGGCGCAGAGTTTTGTTCGCCACAACAGCAAGCATCTCTCCAGGATATACCCCAAGGGAACCCGGACAGACTCGAGCAACTATGACCCCATCAAATTCTGGAACGTCGGCTGCCAAATTGGTGCGTGTCTCAACTTCTAATTTCCTTCACTAGAGTAACTCTGTATTTTCTCAGACTACGTACTCTTGTTTCACTAGTATCACTGCCTTGAAAGCTCGTGCAGGTCTCGGTAACCTTTTCTATCACCATTACCTAGCTTATTTATCTGTTTTTATAGAATATATCATTATCGCTTTTTTTCATTGCGATTTCTTCGGCTAACTCTCGGCAGTCCTTCCAAGCCATGTTTTGTCCACTTCATTTGAATCATTACGTTATCATTACTCCGGCACATTAGAAGGCAACAATTTATGGCCCCTATACTTTCCCTGGCCCAAAAATCTCATGAATTCATTCAGTTGTATCTGATTAGCAGCAAACCATTAACGGCAGTTGTTGGTTGATTTTACAGCACATTTTACTGTTATGAAATCACAAGGGTTGTTTTTGGTGCTGTAGCTGTCCGCTGCCCGCGGTGTCTGCTATAACGTCTGTTGTGCAAAATGAGGAAAAAAGTGAAATCAAGACCACCCAGGATCGAACGGGTTTCGCACTTAAGCCATCTCAGTGGCAGCCCAGCAATCTACCACACAGCAATGTACACTATAAAGTGGACGGAGGAATGACCGCTGCCGTAACTCGGTGGTAGAGCATCAGACGTATTATTCGAAGGTCGCAGGTTCGGTGCTTGCCAGCAAGTTATCTTTTTCTCTACTTTTCTTTCTTCACATTTAGATTAGAGTTACTTTTAATAACATCTGCAATACTTTCCTTGGCATTATTGTCCTGTTAGTTCTCATTAAAGTTGTGTCAAACAAGAAAAGAACCCTTAATCTTGCACTTCTTTTCCTCATGAGTAATGTGGTTGTCTGAAGCAGTTTTAATGAGGGCATGGTTACTCAGCTATAACTATAAATGCTGTCAGACCGTTCCTTCCCTTGCATCTTTCAAATAGAAATGATGCTTGCAATGCATTTAGGCATTGATATTTTGTCCAGCAATCCTGCTATGATTTAGTAGCAAGAATAACATCTATGCAGTCTTTTGCAACAAAATAAGCTTGGTGCATCGTTGATGTCAACGTGAGATCTTAGTGCTAAGTCACCATCGCCTTTGCACAATGCGTGTTGGGAAGCCCAGAACAGTGCTTTCTGCTGCCTTCATTTTGTTTTTGACGTGTTCTCTTCCTCAGTGGCATTGAATTACCAAAGCTGGGACCAGAAAATGTTCTTCAACGAGGCAAAGTTCTCTTTGAACGGTCGCTGCGGTTACGTGCTCATGCCAGAGTTCCTCCGAAAGGGAAATTTCAGGATGGATTCTCCCGACCCGTCTCTCAAGAAGACTCTCGTTCTGAGGGTGAGAAATCGAGTCCAATCACTTTCCTTCAAAAAGAGTGCAATTGAACTTGACTTCATAAGATCAAGGCCAGCATCTTGAACTTAATTTCAAAGACGAAGAAGCGGGCCAAGATAAGCGATTTTTTTTCTCCCACAATTAGAACATTCTGTGCCTTGTGTGTACAGAGTTAGTTGTCTTTCTTAAATGCGCCGATTGTAGGTGATTGTCCACCACAGGCAAATTTTTGTGGCCCGTTCTTTCCATATTGAAGCTTGCAGTAGTCTTGCAATAGACATAGTGTTAGGAATAAACCTTGATAACGAATTTTCGGATATAACAAACTTATTTTTGTTTAAGATGCAACCCTGTTATAATGAGAATTCGGTATATCTGTGTTAGACTGTAATATATGACTGCACAATAGAGATTAAAGTTTTGCTGCCTTGGTGTCTTTCTAGTGTACTCATGCGATTCGGGTTCATGTCGCAGATAATCAGCGGCCAGCAGCTTCCCAAGCCTCTTGAGACCACGGATGGGGAAATCGTCGATCCTTATGTTGTGGTCAAAGTATTCGGACACCCTCTCGACAATCAGAAGGTCAAGACACGGTTCGTCAGGAATAATGGTGAGACAATCACTTGTCACCTTTTATGTCACTCTATCTCCTTTGTTGTGTGAATACTGCATAATGCTTCTTCACACTTCTTGCGATGTTCAAGGTGTTATTACTTTTGAGCTTTTCTCAAAATGTTCAAGATGTTCAAGGTGTTATTACTTTGAGCTTCGTACAAATTAGATGCTGTCTTTCTTGTATTTATTTTTCTTTTCAATGCACTATGTGTAAATGTCTAGCCTTTATGAGTACATTTTTGCCCCCTCCTGCTATGGCTCAAGACAGGGCAGCAGTATCTGTAAAAATAAATAAATATAACCTTGTGCACAAAGAATATCGCCACTTGCTTTGCTGCCAAAGTTGGTGAAGTTGGGCAAAGTGTGCGTCAATAAAGCTTACCAGGCTTGTGTGAATATTCAAATGTTTCAAATATTCAAACGAATAATACAGTATTCGAATTTGCTTCGAATTGAATTTAAATTGTTGAAAATTTCAAACTATTTGACATATAACCTCCTATAAAAGTGGTTTTACCTCAGTTAATTAGCCCTAAGTGGTAAAAACACGTACTTAGAAGAAATCTGCAGTGCCAGGAAGTCCCGCTTTAAATTAAGATATTACCCTCACATCGATTAACTTTTTAAGTTCAAAAGCCTGTTATACTTACTGACTGATAGGCTGTAAGTATGGCAGATTTTAAACATATTTTACTGCATTCTACTGAAAGTCAAATCCTGCTGCTATTCAAAGTTGTTTCAACTTCCCTAGAAAAAAAAAGGCATTTGAGCAAGCCTTGTTTCAATTAAAAAAAATAACAGTGTACAGTTTAGTTCCAATACACCCAGTTTATATATATATATATATATTTATTTAATTATACTATACAACTGTTCGATTCAAAATTATTAGGTCAAAATCACTATTCACACAAGCCTAAGGCTTACCATACTTCATATAGCAAAGGATAATATTTCACATAATGTTAAACATATTGGCTGCATGATTAAACCGAGTCACTGCCTAGCAGCTGGAAGCTAAGGCGCGCCTAGTGTGGATTGGTCCCTACATCGTTCTTTTATAGCCACGTGGTGATTGCATGTATCCATACATTGTGCATGTCCTCAAAAGGTGGTAATTCTGTCATGTCAGTGCAAGTTTAACTGCTTGTACGTATGCCCAAGACAATATAAACTAACAAAAAAGTCAAAGAAAATACAGGGGATGTTTTCTGTAATAATCATAATGTAAATGTGAAGAAAGTAAAGTGGACAAAAAAAATTAAGTCCGACGCTCCACAAATTGAGCTACATCACGGTCATTCTTTTCTACCTGTGGGGCATATATGAGCGTTAAACATGGGAGTGTTGGTCAGTGCTGCTAGGCTACAACGATCAGCTTAACAGCCTAAACCGCTCAAAACGAAGTGCCGCTGTATGCATCGGTATACATGCTGCCGACCGCCTATCCACACTACCACCGCGATGGTGGTGATAAACCTGTAGGTTGATCTTATGGCCAATAGCACTTGTTTTTGTAAATCAACTGTGTTGTATTACTCACAATTTCTTTAGCTTTTCGAGGTTCCAAGCATCACTGCTTTACCGAGAAATAACTTACAGTTCAACATATATGCTTTAAATTTGCAAAGTGAACATTAAAGGGCTGTAGAACGGACACAGAAAATGGACAGTATAAGAGGACAGAAGCATTGTGACCATCTTTTCTACTGTCTGTATTCCAAATATGTTTTTCTTAAAGTTGCTGCATGATGGATATCCATCAACTAGCCCAGCTCGTGATTCTGCACAAATACCTTAAGTTGCAGTTCAATAAATGGGACTGATGTTCTTTTGCTGCTTGAGTGAAAATTGCGCGTAATCTTTCCTCTCATGCATGCTTTCCAGGCTTCAACCCAACGTGGGACGAGAAATTCGAGCTGCCGGTACACGTCCCCGAGCTGGCCATGTTGGCGTTCACAGTGAAGGACGAGAGCCGCACGGGCAAGAACATGAAGCTGGCTAAATTTGCCGTTCCCTTGGATGCAGTGTGCGAGGGTTATCGCCATGTGCGGCTCTACAACAACGCCTTCATCTCTCTGGTGCCGGCAAGCTTATTTGTGCACGTCAGCTTCCGCAAACCCTGATCGTGTGCATCGTCGTGAACTGCCGCTGCGAAGGACGTCCTCCTCGAAGCACATTGTGGGCTCTGCTAGCCTCAATTGTCATTGCCATTTACAGTACACTCAAACCTCTCTACAACAAAGTTGCATCTTACATGAAAATAAGTTCGTTATATCCAGAAACCTTTTATAAAGGTGTATTCCTAGCACTATACTGCAAGAATATTTTTCATTTATGTTTGTTATAAGCGATGTTTCGTTATATTAAGGTTTGAGTGTATATGTCTTTTTACGACTTGCCTGTGTATATGCCAAATCAGTAGTCTTGCATGCTGTAATAAGGTTGCTTTTTGGACTAACAGATAACTGCCGGATAGCCTGTTCTGCACCATAAACTATGGTTTTCCATGTGCACTCGATTTTCTTTCGCCAAAGTACCGTCAGCAGCAAAAGTTTGCGGGATCTCCAACACGAGACAGAGGGACGCTAAACTGCACTGCTGCTCCATCTATCACAACCGTGTCTGATGTCGAGGCTCAAGGCAGTTCCGCAACAGTTATTCTTTGCGCATGTCTGTCCCTTCTTCAATGTTAGAGGCATGTCTCATCACCTGACTTCTTGCGATATGCTTTTGACTCGCATTATAGACGCTAAAGTATTATCGACCCTAAAGCATCTTCGCGCATCTGTGTCAGATGTTTGATGGTGAACAGAGAACCCTAGCATCTCTTGCATAATATGCTATATTTTCTGAATAAATGTCATCTTCCATGACACATAGCCAGAGAAAAAAGCATTAATTTTTTGTTGATAATGCAAGCACCGATACGCTGTCATTGTAACTTACAAGTCCTGTTCATCTTTCTGATAACGCAAGCATCAATAAGCTGTCATTGTAACTTAATATTAATATTTATCCTACAGAAAGCACAACTAGCATGCTTCCTGGGAGGCTTATTTCTTCAGAGAACGTAGCATGAAGTGTTAAAGGAGCACTGACACTAAATTTACTCATGTCAAGATTTTTGCGTCAATGAGTAGCTATTGACTCCCTAGTAGCTATTCGCGAAATAAAATTCAACTGAGGGACGAATAACTACCACTTTTATTGATTTATATTACTGGTATCTAGCACGATCCAAACGGCCAGGGAGCCCGCCATTTTTAGCACTAGGAGCACTTCCTCACGGTCGCTTCCAGACCACGCCACAGACGACCACTTCTCGACAGAAGATAGTGACATGAGGCTCAGCTGCTTCGCAAACATTTTGTCTCCTAGGCACACACATTAAGTCATGCTCTGTCACCTGCATTGTCGTCGTCACTGTACGAAGTGTCGGCTAGGGTTGTATACGACAGTCTGGAACTTGGAATTGCCGCGAATCATTTTTGCTTGGATCAACCCTTTGTAGGACAGCGATCTCAAAATAGATGCCGGATAATTAATCAAGGACAGGTATTCACCAGAGCATGCCTGGAACACGCTAGTAGTGCTGCAATAGTCGCAGTACCACTGGCTTCGAAACCGGGCACAAATGTAGAAGATGACGCAGCTGCGCAGTTTTGTTTTGCTACTCCACACAGTGGAGGCCTGCAAACTTTCGCTACTGACAGCACTTTCTTCACACATGACTAGCTCAAGAAGGTCCATCTTGGTGCACTTGAGAAGTTGCAGTGAAATCGAAGGAAAGCTTTGAAGCCATGACATGTACCCACTTACAGGTGCTATATTGCCTAATCGCACAAGTTTCATACTGGTGAGAAGGCTGCAGGGCTTCTCACATTATGCGACAGTTATTTCGATCGCATAGTCTCGTGAAACTTTTAAAAAAGTATATAGCTGGGATGTTGCTTAAGAAAATGTAAGCTTTCTTTTTTTTTTTTTTCACGAAAGACTCGAAGGAAATCTAGTGGGTGGCTTGTCTTCACAGCAACCTGTTGGCCTGCTGGATAATTTTTAGGTAAGGTAATTATAGGTATATAGTAAGGGGTTTATAGGTAAGGTTGGCCGATTTATAGGTAAAGTCCTCTTGTCCATTTTATAGGTAATCAAATCGGCATCCATGTTTAATTACTCTTACAGTTTCTCTCAACCCAGCTAGATTGGAAGACGATGGCGATTTAATCTACTCATGCAGGCTTTGGCCTAACTGGAGCTTGGTCATTATTCCCACCAACTTAGCAATTACTTAACCAGGGATGGGCTGGTATACCAAACCAGGCGGTACTGAAACTAGGTATAGCCAGCTGAGATGGAGTTCATAATAAATATATATAATTTAGAAAGAACTATGTGGAAAGGTTGTTGTATTTCTCTATGATGCACCTTTCTATGAAATCATTGTTTTATGGTGGTGCCTTAATTTTATGTTGCACACTCATTCTAATCATTGTGCCTTTA
Organism: Rhipicephalus microplus; assembly: GCF_013339725.1. Taxonomy (NCBI): domain Eukaryota; kingdom Metazoa; phylum Arthropoda; class Arachnida; order Ixodida; family Ixodidae; genus Rhipicephalus; species Rhipicephalus microplus. The sequence continues at coordinate 109,851,236 of NC_051175.1, read as the reverse complement.
CGCTGCCCCGTATGCTCACTGTGCTAACAGGCCACAGCGAGTAACACATGATGCACAGATTTAAATTTCACTTAAACATTTTCGTAAACTAGAGCACGCATTCTTCTAATTGCGTGATACCTTCACTAATTCAGCAGGCTGAACTTTATACTACCATGAAAATGGTGCTCGCTGTTTTTCTGAAATTTTTTTGGAAAATGTAAAGGAAAATAAATTTTCAAGGGGTTTTGTTATACAGAACATTTTGGTGGATTTTCTCCACTATGGTCACATTAGCTTGTCGATGTGTATACTACCAGATTGGCTGATGACATATGTGACCTACCATAAGCTACAGTTTGGAATTTTAGGCTGCCCTGAGGACTAAGCTTACTGAATTTACATTTCATAAGTACTAGGAAATGACAGAGCGCACACATTTTGAGATGCTTGCTTACTCAACTTTGTTACGCATTAGTTAAACTGCAGAAAGTGAGTTTTGCTTGCCAAAGTAACCCGGTTCTGCACCCTACAGAATAAAAGTCTTGCTGCAGTGTTCAAAGCAGCAAATTTATGTCGTTTATGTTAATGTACTGTTTCTCTAACTGCTATTTTCACTATTAAAGAGGCCCTGCAATACTTTTTCAGCATAGTCAAAAACTCTGCCAACTGGTGGTCAAGCAATCTGAGAGCATGGAAGCCAAACATTGTGGCACCATGTGGTGTTGAATTTGCAATTAATGTTTAAAATCAGCTAGAAATCCATCTTTCTTTATGTAAGTGATGCAATGCACCCAAATGACTGCATTATATACTCAAAATCACTACCCTTGGCCGATTTGAGCATCATGAGCTCCATAGTTATCAAGGCTGCCACAGGAGGGCGCCACGTGCCCACATGTGCTCGCGATCACGCTGAAAGTAAGGCATGCATTTGAATAAAGAAAAAGTGCTCAAGGTCATAGTGTGCATGTGACATAACTTCTTTCTTCCACGTCATCCTCCTTGCTTATCTTCCAGTACACTTGTCTGGACGAGAGAGGATAGAAAGAAATTGCAGCGTGCAACAAAAATTTGTAACTCTGCTTCTACTTGACCGAATCTAAAATTTTTTGCGTGGTAAATTAGTGAGACAATAAGTTCTATTAATGAAGCTGTTCTATGGCTACTTGGAAAAGTGTTGCAAAGCCTCTTTAACGCATGGCTGCTAAAAACTTTTGTATATATAAATGAACAGAATGTATATAAATGCAGGAGGGTCTTTTTTTTTTTCCTTTGGATTTTCATTAGTTTGGAAAGTACGTGTAATCGTAACATTGCAACGTTCACAGAGTGGACATCTTGATGCTTTGTTGCAGGACAGCCAAAACACGACATTGAGTGTAAGCACTGACCAATGTATCTTAGCGAAATGCTAGTTGAGGCAGTGAACGGTCCGAAAAACATTAGAATGGGCATTTTTCAATGAGTGAGTAACATGAGTAAATTGTATCTTAGTAGCTAAGGAATGACTGCCAAGCTGTGGTCTCCTGTTTAAGTACTGGATGATACTTGCCTCACAGTGCTTGTTCATTTGTATCACATGACGAGCTTTTGCAATACCATTGTTAATTATGCATGTCATTCTTCTCTCAAGTGGTATAGTCTATAGTATGCTTGTCAGTTTGTGCCAAAAACAAATGCGTGTAATGTACAACATTATATGCTGCCCTCCTGGCCAAGTCTGGATCTACTGTACATTTTGTCTTTATAATTATGTAATGGTTTCTTGTGGCATGTGGAAAGCAACTGCAAGCACTATATGTCCCGCTAATGCTGCAAAGCTTGATTTATTCAAGTACAAACATTGTGCGAGTTGATTTATTGTTCAACTGCCTTTTGAAATGACAAGGTGAATGGTGTGTGTAAAATTGATCACAGTACACTTTGTGTGAGTTATGCAGTTTTATTGGTACAGTTACGATTACGCTGTTATCCTTATAAAAAAAATTGCAGACTAAATAATGGCATACGTTTGGTGCCATAATTTTTTTTCTCAGGACTTCACTGCCTGAATGATGTTCTCTAAACAAATATACTACATGCTGCTTTACATTGCAGGAAAAGCAATTCTTGGTATTTACAGACAAAAATAAAGTTGCGCATTTTACCTATCCAACACCCCCTTTTTTTTTACTACACGGATAAAGCATTGCATGTGCCAAAAAACCTCTTGTGGTGTATTAATTCGCAATCACCATGCATTCAATCAAGATGATCTTTTTTTGTAATATTTTAAACTGCTTCTGAAGTGGCTTTAGGTATTCATTATATTGAATGAGTGAATGGACATGCTGCGTGCCAAGATTTTGGAAGCGAATGTGGGAAGCTTGTCTTATGTTTTTTTGTTTGTGTGTGTGTGTGTGCGTGTGTGTGTGTGTGTGTGTGTGAATTGTCAAAGCTTGCACCCTCATACTTGTAAATGTCAATGTGATCACTTGTCTTGAATAAAATGTGCCAGTGTTTACCTGTAAACAGGGTTTGTTTTCACATCCACTTTCAAGTAAACGAGAAATTCAGCTCGGAAATGCCACCTGTATTAGACAACTGTCAGAGCATCTCGGGGCCATTGGCATAAATATTCGTAACAAAAAGTGATCCCAAAGTGACCCTTTGAGACCTCGTTTATGTCATAATAAGGCATCCCACAGTGTGGGTCAATGAAATAATTCTGACCACCTGCAGTTCGTGTAAGTACGTAGGTATGTACATAAAATAAAAGTATGTAGATGTGCATACATTGTACAAATTCATTAAATCTAAGCACATGGGCGTGTTTACGTTCTACAGATGGTAACAAAAAAGCACATTGCAAAATTCTGTAAAAGAATCTGGAAAATCGGTGCCTCCTCCATTTTTTCCAACGCCAGTCCCATGCAACCGATCCAGCCGTTCGCCCTTCTCTCGATCCTCTCGCCCTTTCTTATTATCACCCGTTGGCAGACTTCGCGGCCCCGCATCGGAAGTCAGAGGTGGTAATTTTATTTAGTTGCACTATTTAAGCTTTTCGTTGCCGTGGGACAGTGCGAAAAGGATATTATCATCATCGTAAACCTGTACGCGCTCGATTCGTCCTCTTCAACTTGTGCTTCGCTTACGTAAATACCTGCGCCGACTTGCCCGCCGTAGTGCAATACAAGAACTATTAGGGGCGTCTCTTCCACGCGTCCAAAAATCGCGAGATTTCACGGAACAACTATAGTTATTACAGTTGTATTAAGCCTATGAATAATGGAACTGTGACCCTTCCTTTGTCTGAAAGTTATATAAAGAATTTACATGTATTTTTGTGAAATTGTTTTGAACCCCGTCGCCCCACCGAAATAGTATTAATATGTCAACATTGAACTTAATTCTTACCTTTGACTGCGTTTTATACGGACCTACTAGTATATCTTCACTAAATGATGGAAGCCGAGACCTCGTTTGCCTTAGTAAACCGGTGACATACCGAGATACGAGCACCGACCCCTAGACCACCATAGCCTCAAGCGCTGTATGTGCTATAGCCGAATGTACCTGAATCTCAAAGACAGGCGTGATCTATGTTTCAGTATGGTGGTGTACATGTTCCACCAAACGAGGGGAACCTCTTTCCAGGTCTCGCGGGGAGGCGCTCGCGGGGAGACGCTTTCTGGGCAGACAACGAACGAAACACAAACGACGGCGACGAGCGCTGTACTTTCAACAACCTTTATTGGAAAATTGCACGTATATTTACACCACCCGACAGACGTCTTACCCGCTCATGCGTAGGTATACGCCATCCCTATGGATGAGCTGTAGAGACGGCACGACTACACAACCCTACCCCACATAAGAAAATGCGTTCCGATTCTACGGTTTCTCGGGTGATACGTACTTTGCCTTTTTTACCACAGCCGTACTGCAGTTCAATTGTTGATCCCGACGGTCTCTAGCAAGCAAACCTTCAAAATATTTCCCGTCACGCGCGTTCTTCACATGATTCGCATGCTCCCTTAGTCTATCGTTTACGCAATGTCCGATTTCGCCGTTCAAAGTTCAACCATGGCCTCCGAGACTGCAGGCGCGCGGCGTCGCGCGCCCGCATCTCGGATGCCATGGTTCAGCGTTCGTAGTCGTCGTTCGTGTTCCGTCCGTTCTGCGTTTTCTCCGCTGCAATGCACCCTGCTACCGGCCAGCGGCCATGGACGCTTACGGCTAATGTAACAATTGATGTGTCGTTTTGTTGATTTAGCCTGTTGCTTTATTTACCCGAACCCGTCGTAGCTTAGAAGACTCGAGCTACACCATGGTACGCGCGCGCCCGCCGCTCCTCCAGCCCGGCCGTGGTTACACAAAGCACCAACGCCGTCTGTCAATGTGTCCCCTTCTATCTCGACCCGGTCCACGCGCTGGTTACTGTTCTCTATAATGTGATCGGAAATGCGAAACAGCGCAAACGAAGAGTATGCAGGAAATGTGCACAGCGCAGACGCTCAACTGAGTTCTTTATTGGAAAGGCACCACTCACGTGCTTAAGTTGCAACTAAATACATGCGCCCCATATGGCCGCGGCAACGGTAACCGCAAAGCCCAAGCGCTAGCTTGTCAACGCAACGAGTAGGACGGTGTTATCCAAGCATATATCCAGGATTTTTTTTTTCGTGGGGGGAAGGGGGGGGGGAGGCACGTGTTGAAAACCACTAAGAACACCTATTTTTATTTCTTGTCTGTAAAACACCCCCCCCCCCCCCCTTCCATACAAATCTCGGAGGGGAGGCTAGACCCCCCTGGCTACGGGCTTGCTGTCACCCATTTCACACCCCACCTTTCTACGAACCCGTATTAACCCTTCAGAGAACGGTGGCTCCGATTAACAAAGTTTGAAAAAGCAAGGCAGCCCTTCGAGTTCAATGTACTGTTGCGATCATGGAAAACGAGCGTCACGCTTACTCGATGCAATGCCGGCCCGTCCGTCGTAAAGACCCCATCGGCGATATCGCGGGAGATACGCCGGAGTGGCGGTGGCGTGGAGCTTCTCGGTACGCACGTTAGTTATCCTCGAACGAAAGCAAAACTCGTGAGACGATGAAGGCGCGTATCAAGAAATAAACGCAGCCTCACTGGTAACGCCTGAGCCGCTGAGCGCGGTGAAACGGCTGGTCTATGTGAACTTTCTGGTCTAGCAGCGAAGTCGAAGCCACAAAGGGGAAAAAAGAGAGGGCAAGGGTTAACACGGCAAAAGGAACAAGTAAACCGAAAAGGATCTCGGCTAGAACGGGCAGTATGAATTCTCGCCCACCATTCGTATGGCAGATCCCGACGCGTTGTGCAGATAGATTTGTGGGGTTTAACGTCCCAAAACCAGGATATGATTATGAGAGACGCCATAGTGGAGGGCGCCGGAAATTTCTACCACCTGGGCTTCTTTAACGTGTACCCAAATCTGAGCACATGGGCCTACAACATTTCCGCCTCCATCGGGAATGCAGCCGCCGCAGTCGGGATTCGATCCCGCGATCTGCGAGTCAGCAACCTTATCCACTAGACCACCGCGGCGGGGCGACGCTTTGTGCAGACTTGAAGTTCAGTCGTTCTCTTGAAATGTGGGGACAAGCCGACGAGGCGAACCCCGGGGCACGCCGCCCACCAAAACCACGTTACGCACTAAAAAAGACTGAAACGAAATAACGGCGGCGGGAGCTACACGGGCATTTTGGATAGTGCCCTCATCGGGTGAACACGGCCCTAACCGAGCTAACTGTAAGCTATGCCTGAAAGCTGTACACGCACCAGTGTCACGGGGAGCAACGTTTCTAAAACCTGGTCTAGAAACGTCGACGGAGAGTGCGGACCCAAAAAGAGGAGGCGGTTCAGGGAACCCGCTAACTGAAGTTCCACGAAGCCTAGCTTAAAGAGATACTGAACAAAATTTTTGCCGCCAAGATTTTCGACCAAATCGAAAGAGTCAACCTCACTTCCAGGCCGATACTAAAAAAAAAAAAAAAAAATGGCGCATCTAATGCGTTTCTTCACAACCTGCCGCGTCTAGCGGCCGCGCCCTGGACTAGCGGAGGTGAAGTTTGGTGACGTCACAAACTTCCGAAGCGGGCAAGCCAACAATGCCAGCCGTCGCCCGTCTCTCGACTCGCTCATTTCCCCCTTCTTCGTTTCCCAGAACAGGTGTGAACAGCACCGGTAGCGAACAATGCTCCCGAATGGGCTAAAGCATCACCGCTTTTGTGTGAAGGGGAGAGTGGGATGAAAGGAGAGGCAGAGAAAAGAAAGAGGAGGACAGGAGCACGTGCATGCGCCTCGGCGATTGTGACGTCACGGCTCGCGCTCACTTGCAGCCGCCGCGCGCTGACAATCCATCAGAAATTCAGCTGACAGTTAAAAAATACAGGAAATTAACTGTGTTTATCGGAACAGCCACACCTTTCGAATAGCATTTCGAAGTTTTGTCAGTTTTTTCTCTAATTTTATTCCTTTAAACTTCGGTTGAACTGAGGGATGTTCGCCGAACATCTCTCGTTTGGGGGGGGGGGGGGGGGGGGGGGGGCTTACCAATGTTTTTGATGCCGAAGACGAAGCTTCCAGTCGTCCTCGATGAGTTCCGGGTGACGCGGTTTCTTGTACGTAGTTACAGAAGTCCAAGTAAAGTCCACACACACATGCACACACATGAAAGAAAGTTGAAGCGCGACTCGCATGTACTGCTATCGCACGTGCGCCTCGCTCCCGAACGTTGCGACCAGCCGTATTGCATGGCGCCGAAACGACGAACAGCGCCGTCTATAAACAGTGCCGTCTACAAAATACCCAGCATGACGAGCAGCAAACGAAAAAAAGAAATGGATGCGTGCCGCCGCCGCGTACGATATTCGCGCATGCGTTGTTGCAGCCAAATCTTGTCGCGCCATTACGTCACGATATCGTTCGTCGCCGCCTTATCGTCGAGATCTGGCGCGCGGTGTATAGTGCAGGAAGGAAATCGAAGAAAGGAAGTGCAAAAACAAAATCGACGGATGATTGTCGGGCTCGGAACGTTCTAGGAGCACCTAAACTGCAAAGCTGAAGCGCCCTTCCCCCCCCCCCCCCCCCCCAACTCCCGGATCGCTTCCACGCAGTCGCATTTTCGCGTGCACCTCGCGCTTTTGAAATGCGATTCTGTGACGTGAGCAAATGTTGCCGCTACAGTTATATTCGTAGTCGTTGCTCTATTACTCTTGTCACGCTGCCTTTTTCTTGAATTCGTTGCAATTAATGAGAAACCGCGTTCTGTTTCTTCAACGCGTACCTCAAGACTGTCGTTGTGGAACATTGCATATGTCGGGTTCGTTCACGCCTCGACATAGATGGAGGCGAAACGCCGGAGGCCCGTGCACTGTGTGTGCGCGTTCAACCAGAGATCAAATTTCCGGCGCCCTCCGCTACGCCGTGCCTCATATCGTGGTTTTGGCTCGTAAAACCCAAAAATATATAAGGAAAGAAGTGTAAATTCAAAGGGACACTAAAGGCAACTATCAAGTTAATTTTGATTGTTGGAATAGCGGTCCAGAAACCTCGTAGTGTTACGTTTGTGCCAAGGAAGTGCTTATTTTGAAATAAATTTACCTTTTAGTGGTCCGTACTGGGTTAGCGCACTTCAAATTACGCGCCTCAAGTGGAGTGTGTCACGTCTAGAGTGATCTGAAAAAGCACCACGCGAATACATGGGAGGAGTGAGGGCCTGTTCGCGGTAAACTCCCGCGCCGCGGCGCTCTATGCCGACTTCGTTTAAGGTCCCTAGATGAAACAAGTTCCGTTAGGATTACTGTATATTCTACCTCTAGGTAGCATATACAGTATATGCTAACCGACGCCTCCTCTAGGAAGATGCCTGCCGCATGAGAAAAAGAACAGCTGCCACACCCTTTCTCTTCTTTATTTTGAAAATGTTCTCGGTCGCTAGCGTCACCTGTGGCGGACGGTGCAAAAACGCAACACTTTGCATAGCCTCCGAAACTGTGGTGCACAGTTGCAGGTCTCAAACAACTCTCGACTGACGCGCCCCTATGGGCCGCAGAAGAAAAACGCCTAGCTGGGTACCGCCCGTCGCCGTGATGATAGTGTCGGTCGCGAGCGCCACTGCGCGGAGCTTGTTTAAAACTGAAGGCAGCCCAACTCCGCTGGGAGCGCGAGCCATTCCTCGGGCATCTTTCTAGAGGAGGCGTTGTGATAACCTAAAGGCAGCATATACAATAATTCTGTATATGCTACCTAAATGTAGCAGTAACTCTAGGCCCCGTGGGCTTTCTCCGCGATGAAAGCCGCGTCGAAGCGGCGGGCGTCTGCTACGAGCCCGATATTTCGGCCGCTATTAGCCAACGTTGCGGTAATATGAGAAATATTTATTACTGTGCCGCGCCAACACTATACTGTAGTGACTCACGACACAGGTAGCTCTGGAGCGGGGATCTTGTATATTTTTTTTCAGCTGTTTTGTCACAATTCAAAAGTGTTGTGGCTCGGGTGAGTTGGTTATCCATGAACTTAGCTTGTATTATCGCGGCACAAGTGAAAAACACAAGGAAAAGACGACACAGACGTCAAGAAAGGTAGGCACTAAACTTCCAACTGTTTACTTCATGCCCTTCACATTCATCTTATACATGCGTAAAAACACAACTCATCTTGCACGTGGTCTCATTCCAAAAAAACGTCATTTGTTTATCCGTCAGTGCAATTGATGGCGAGCTCGCACACAAGTTTCCCATATCTGCTATAGCCTCAGCTTCTTTAATTTCACGTGTCGTCCGATTTCGAGACTGGCCGATAATGATGCAGCTACACAGACCAGGGGAGCACCCATTACCTTTGCACTGCGCTGCTAGGAAACCTCCCGCTGAAAGTTTCATTCTTGCGTTGTAGTGATCTTCGCGTAATCTATCATTAGGACACCACTTGGTCTGCTCTATATAGTACTGTGACTGTACTATATCGTGCAGTCACAGACTCAACAAGGATTTTTAAACTCTAGACAAAACCCGCGATGAAACCAAGCGTTCGCGCCTTTCATACATTACGGGCATGTCTCACAGCCACTGTTGCCTTTTCCGTTCCCAAGTATGCTGTCGTTGTCCGTACTTGGGGTCTTCGGCGTGCCACAGTCACTTCGGAGCCACTTGTTTGGCTAATTGTTTCCTTCATGTTTAGTAGACCAGAGCTAAATATAGAGGGATTTACCCAGTTTCCGTGGTACATGCTAGTTTATTATAGTTTTCTGGCACGCAGCATGCAAGATTTAGCATCGCTGCTAAATTTGAAAAGCTCCGATGTAGCGCTACATCAAAAGGTTTTCAACCACCAATGAGCCCATATTGCAACTCTCACTGTTAAAAGCAAGTTTGGGACTTACCGTGGGGTGGTCAGACAGGAATTGCAGTATACGTGAAGCTGTGTTCAACTCTAGAATCCCGTTTTCCCCAGACACGGCTCAGTATTTAATTAAAATTCACCTTTAATTGCAAACTTATACATCATCTTCATAAACCACAAACAAAAAGAGTTTTCTTGCTCAAGCTTTTTCGCACTGCAGTTCATTTTGCAGATACATAGTGCTTCATTATTGCGATTTGCAGCTGCTTATAAAGTCTAACGCTCTTTAATGAATAATCGATACAACCAAAGTATTCTCGCACTAGATACGGCTTCAATATTACATTTGCATGAGAATACCTAAATGGAACCGCCTTGGCAGATGCCATTGACTGCGGTAAATTCGTACTGCTGGATCTCACCGTACATTCCAATCTTGGTCACGGAAACGGGGCCGGCGGTCTTATAGAACGAACCTACTTCACGGAGGTACACAGGACTTCACAGGGTTCTCCACTCCGAAATGTGCATTTGATTGAAGCAATCTGTCTTCTTTCTTGCTATACTGTCATCAGGACGGGTTAGTCTTGGCAGTGGCAGGGTGGTAAAGTGGTGCTTGGCTGGCAGCAGGCGCCCTCTGGTGATTGAATGCCGCAGACCCGGCCGCAGTGGTGGCAGTGGTAATCGGATTAAGCACCCTCTTTGCCGTTGGGTCTGAGGTCGTCAGAGGCTGCAGAAATCGCGGGTCAACCAGCGGGGCGTCCCTAGGGTTAAAAGTGAGTCGAGTCCATCAGAATGAGTAAAACGGAACGATTTCAGCTTAATTTCTACCACACACCACAAAAACTCAGTTAAGGCATTACGTATGACACCTTGAAGGGTCACTCAATTTGTGAACCTCTGTTTTTTGTTCTTAACTGTGGCTGCTGACTCGACAGCAGCAACAAAACTGTTGTGCCCCAGTGCAAGATGATCGTTCAACTATATGCTATACTCGGGGACAACTTTCTGTGGCAGTGAAGGGAAGGCTATGAGGGCGAAGCTACCGCTCCTGTACTCCTCCGCGAAGTAGTCTGGTTCGGCTCGCGTTTCAAATGACAGCCGTGGTCAGGCAATCCCACACCACACAATTTGATACATCTGCTTACACAGCTATTTGCGAGTGAAATTCGACAGATGCTCCTTCGGCGAGTAGTCAGAATCGTTGGAGGGCGATGCGTGCTTACTTAAAGACGAAAATGCCATTTTGACTGTGAGGTGCACGCAAAAAAGTGTGACGTTTTCAGACGCAGATATAAATGCGAAGCGACTCTTCAGAAAGCGAACACAGATAAGAATATCTCCTCGGTGCGTGCAGCGTCTCTTAATAAACAGCACCCAGTGGGAAATAATGTCGCTCTTTTTTTATTATTTTCACACGGAAAACACGGGTGCATTTGTGGCACTATATTCTACAGCGGTGGCGCACGCCCACTTTGGCTCAGTAGTCTTCCCTTCATTGCCACAGAAAGTTGTCCTCGAGTACAGTACGTTACGACCAGAGGCACTTTCGATTTCGAAGAGCCCTCATGGACCCCCTGGTGTAGTCGGCCTACTCGTTAACAAATACCGTATTTACTCGCGTAATGAACGCACAAACGCACCCACAATGTCAGTCATCAAAATTTGGATCCCCCCCCCCCCCCCCGCGTAATAAACGCATCCCCTACATTCCTCCGCTGCTAACGGACACCTGGCGCATCTTCACATGTTGGCTCTCTTCCGTTTTGGATTACTTTGCTGACCCCCCTCGACCACCTCGGATCGCTCTCTCCCCCTCCCCCTTTCGCCGGTTGCGGGGTGCCTATTGCTTTTCTTTCTCTCTGTGCGCGGCACATCCCCCCCCCCCCCCCCCGTCTTATCTGTGTGCCACAGGGGAGTTCACGAAAGGTGGGAGTGTAGAGACATCCCAGCTGATAAGCACACAGCAAGGGAAGGTCACCAAACGGCCAACCACGTCCGTCGCTTCTTGCACCACCCCCCCCCCCCCCTTATTTTTTTAGCTTACTTTCTTTTTTCTTCACTCTAACTGTCCCTTCATTCCCCCCCCCCCCCCCCCCCCACGAGTGCACGCTTTTGGGCGTCCCGAGGTCACAAGCAAATACCACTGTTAAAGTTAAAAGGTTGCCAAAAAAAGATAGTCGCAAAGCGTTTTTATGGCCCCTGGACCGCTTGCAGAAGATAGCGCCATCAACCACCGAAGATGAGTAAAGTGCAACAAAGAAGCTGTTTCCAAACGCGATGTAAATTGCGAAAGGCTAAGCGACCTAACTTTTCTTTGCATTACCGCATTTTTTTCCTTCTCCCGAAAAAGTTTTCATAAAATTTACCCGGCGTAATAAATGCACCCCACAACTTTGCTCCAATTTTTCAAGAAAAAAAAGTGTGTTTATTACGCGAGTAAATATGCTACTATTTAATCATCATTGGGAGGCTGCAAGAGCCAGTGACGTCAAGGAACAGCTCTTGCTGTTTTCAGCACTGCTGCGTTATCTGCTGTGTTGGGCGCTACAAGCAATTGTTTCCTCGATCCTCAAAATCCCTTGCTTATCTAGTGTGGCAATGGACGAAGGAGCTGGGAAGAGTGTAAAAAAACGCGGCATATCCACGAAGTGAATAATGACGAGTGGGCGAAGCAGTGGGGTCGTCTTGGTGCTACCGTAAGTCCCCCGTGGCAATGACAACTCACACACGTAAATGAGTGCCAAGCAGTGTACAGTTATATACAATGTTTATTGCTCATAACTGGTAGTGTTGCGCTGAGTTCTGAATTTCATTTTGCCTTCAATATTACTGCTTCGTGGCATTGGATCTAGTCTGAAGTTGGCAAAGACAAGGTCTGGGCACGCTCCCCTGGTGGTTGTTGGCTGTTTCCAGTCATACGAAATGCATCATAGAGCCCCCCATATCGAGACGTCATCTACAGCACAACCAGTCAGTGTCCATCATCTTCATCATCATCCACGTCATCATCATGATGTATAGCGGGTACCTTGCAGGTGCTGTTCCGTGATGGCAGAAAGAGAATGTCTCGTCGGGAACACACTTGCTCTTCATCGTCGTGAGCGTCATCATCATTCTAACGGGGTAAAGTGGGTACTTTGCATGTGATGTGCCGCGATTGCAGAAATAGAATGTGTGGTCTCAAATGCACTTGTTCTTCATCATCGTCATGACATATAGTGGGTGTCTTGAATGTGCTGTGCCGTAATTGCAGAGACTGTGCGGTGTCGAATGTGCTGGTTCACCAGCATCATCGCCAGCAACGGCTACCACGCACAGCATCGATTTTTTGTTTCAACACATTCACGAACTTCAAAACTCTATAGGAATACTTTATAGGCTGAGTTCGTGGTTGATGTCACACAGATGTCACCTCTGTGTTCAGATCAGTACAATGCAGCTGCCAAATTTTGCCCAAATTTTCTTGTCGCCACTCCTTTGAAGAGCCCAGCAGCACTTTTTGAGCGTGGTCAGAAAACACTGCCGATTGATAGTCGAGGCTACCGAGAACATGCGAACCAAATATCATAGCACAGCACGCAGCCTGTAATTTCCAATAAATTCTCAAAATCAACTAAAGATTGCTTTCTCTTCCAGCTAAAAATGATGCTACATGCTCAAAATGATTGTACCACAGGCCCAAGTATCGCACCATTCGCTTTTTGAGCATGGTGCACTCGGTAGTTGCTGGGGTCGTGATGTGTCTGCGATGACACTGAAAAGCCATGCGTTTGAAGAAGAAAAAAGAAAGAGAAAAAGTGCCCAAGGTCACGAGGCTCGTGTGATGTATCTCCTTCCCTTGTGCCTTCCCTCCCTGAACCAGAGAAAAGCAAGCAATTGCAGTGTACGACAACTCTGCTCGTACTGAACGAATTCTAAAATTTTTTGAAGCAGTGAATTCAGTAAACAATAAGCTCTTCACTGAATCTATTTCATTGCTACTTGGTGAAGTGTGGCCAGTTCCCTTTAACGTAACCAGTTTCCCACTCTTAATCCCTGGCTTCGCCCTGTTTCCAAGTATAGATGGGATTAAAGATAGCTGAACCTTTTCAATTGACCTATCTTCTCATTTATGGCCTACATTATCATGAAAAAGAGAGAGAAACAAGCACTAATACTGCACAGCCAAAAGTGAAACTCTCGCAAGCTTATAATATTTATGATAACACTTCCATAACTTTATCTTCTCCAAGGGCGTGAAGAAAGAGAGACAGAACTTCCTTTAAGTATGCTAATAGCGTGCTAGCTTTCCTGGCATAACATGCTACTCCAGATTGGTATGATGTGGAATGAAATTACATGCACTTTCACACAAGTATAGCACATGCAGAAAGCCCACTGAAACACTCAATGAACAAGAAAGGGGGGCCAGCTCACCCAATAGGCCTGGGAAGAACTGGAGATTCTTGAGCCACACCAGGAGTCATATTCGGAAAAGTTGGCTGCAATACACAATCCAAGCAAATGCCAATTTCTCTTGAACTACAGGATTGACTAAATGGGCAAAGTGATCAGCTTTGTTAAGACTCCAGAGTGCACATTAGAGTCCCCCGTGTTATCTTGACCACATGTAGTGTTTGTGTGCGCTGCTGCAACTTGACTTACAGATTTAATCAATCAATGATGTTAGGGAAAAACATTGGAGAGAAGAGACGCATAACAAAGATAAAGGCAGTTTTGGTTATCAACTGCCTGTTTGTTGCACCGATTTCAAGATACATAGTCCAAAGAAAATATTAGAACCTGTAAAGTCATAAATGAATGAAATTATATATGGCAATGTTTCATATACGTGCAGTCACAAGTGATATTACTCCTATGGTACTGCTCCAGTACTATGCAGATGTGATGATTTCTATCATGTGCTTTCAAGCGTTCCTGTGCCTTCCATGTCAGTAGGCACTTCATGGTCAGAAAGTGTGCAATCAACTGAGCAAGAACGTGTTAGTACTTTTGAGTGTGCGTTTTAATGTGACGTCACATCTCCAGCTTGCACAGAACTGACGAGACATGCAAAAATGTTTGTTGCCACCAAACATTGTTAAACCGAAATGCGCGTGCGCACGTGCACGCACGCACACACACACACATACACACACATATGGGAAAGAAGTGTATACTTAAGGGCTCGTTTTTCCGTGCTTTGACACAATAATAAAGAAATCTAGCAGACAATATTGCCAAGGAAAGTATAGGGGAGGTTATTAGACCAAATTGTAAGGTAAATGTGAAGGAAGAAAAGTGGGTGAAAAGATAACTTGTGTGGGCAGGAACCAAACCTGCGACCTTCGAATGACGCGTTCGATGCTCTACCACTGAGCTACCACGGCGGCTATGCTCCCAGCCACTTTATTGGGTATATATGTGAATTTAAGGGGGCAGACTGGTCTTTGGGACCAAAAAGTGTCAAAAAAATTCATTCTTTAAAAGTGACCTATTTGGTTTTTGCAAGTATTTTTCTATCTCTCAGAAAATTTTCACACACCAGGAAGTGGTAATTTTTTTAGAATAACATTCTAAATGTTCAGATTCTTGGTGCTGTTAACATGCAGAACCTGCAAAAAAATGGGGAACCGACTTTGAGGCTTCTTTATGATTTTCTGGCACCTGCTTTAGAACCTCTGCTACGAATTTAGGAGCACATTTATGAGGATTGGAAAACATGTGCACCATTATTGTTGCTTTTTGAAGAAGCTGTGTGTTTTGAGTTTTTTACATTTTTCTAAAAAAGTTCATTTAGGACTGTTCAATTTTGAGGCCCCAATATCTCTGCAGCTAGGGCAGATACAACAATAATTTTTTTGCAATGGAAACCTGTATGGGTGTAGAATGCAAGTATGGGAGCACAATTTTGAGCACAAGCCTTTTTAATTAATTACTCATTATAAATGTAAGACAATTCCAACTGCTTTTGAAAATGAATAGTTCATTTTGCTGTAAAGTAATCAAGAAAGGCCTAAAAATAAAAACTCTTGCATACTATCAATATATAGTCATTAGTCTATGTTGGCATATCTTAAATATAATTTTTAACTAAGCACTTTTTCTATGGCGGCATTAAACAATAAGGGGTGAGCATAAGTTATCTCAGGAAAAAGATGAGTTACAGGAAAAATTATTAAATATTTGAAATCAGCAGAAAAAACTGCATAATCCTGTGCAGATTTCTAAGACCAGTCTGCCCCCTTAAACGTGGGAGTGTCAGTCAGCGCCATCTGTAGACATGGCGGTGAGTGTGGCACACTCTTTTATGAGCCTGTGTGGCATCACGTAGCACGTGAGCTTATTACGAGCTGGCAGCTGACCAATAGTCCCTCGTATACAACCTGAGGCACCAAGTCTGCCAGTACGAGACCCTCGTTAATGAATAAGGCAAAGAAGTGGATACCTAAGGGCTTGTTTTTCTGTGTTTTGGCACAATATTAATTAAATCTAACAGACAATAATGCCAAGGAATGTATAGGGGAGGTAATTAGACCAAATTGTATGGTAAATGTTCGATGCTCTACCACTGAGCTACCACAGTGACTATCCTCCCAGCCACTAATTAATATTATGTATATATATATATATATACCATGAAAGCTAGGAAGGTCTGGTGATCACCGCTCGTCCTTTGGTCCCAGCAAGTGCACGCATCATTTGTTGCATTGAACTCCCGCTAACTTAGGCGTACTTGGCCGCCCACCGAGTGAACGTATTTTCTCAGGCATGACACCCACATTACATACAGTAAAACTGGAGCTAAGCTTGCGGTGCGGGTAACACGACAATATCTGTGCACACACACACATATATATATATATATATATATGGATAATTTGGAGCTAGACTCAAATGCGAATCATACAAGAGTGTTGTTGTGCAAGTTGGCTTCATGGCACACCTTCGCGGTTATGCAAGGAAGGTGGTTTTTCATTCAATACATAGGTCTGTGTACAGCACGGGAGCCGTCGGTTTGTGCTTCACCTTGAGGCAGTGTCTGGCTCTGACGTGGTCAGCCTGATTACTAAGCCACACATGCTCCTGACACACCGTGTCAGAGCCCGAAACTGGCTCAAGGTGTCGCCCTGCAAAGCAAAAACCTGCTGCTCGCGCACTCTACACAGACAAAGCTGCCGCTGCACCTTTTTCTTTCTGCCGTGGTTTGTAGGGTTGGGGAGTAGCAGCTTGAGCTAGTTGATGTGTCGTGATGATTGCTATAGCGCAAACTGAGGACTAGAACACAGAGACAAACGAGGATGAGCACTCGCCCTCATCTCTTTCGGTGTCCTAGTTTTCAGTTCACGATATAGTGATCAACAAAATAATCATCCTGTAGTGGATGGCGCTGATTATATGCAGGGCCGGGTTATATAAAAAAAATATGAAATTCAGACTACTCGTGGAGCATGCCGGATGTGCAACGCCGCGCACGAGCACGCCAAAGCTTCGCCAGAGGTCAACTGAAAACTAAGAGTCGAAGCTCCACACTATCACGGTTATCAGCGAGTGACAGGAAAGCTGGAATGCTTCAAGCCATTTTGAGAGTTTAGTTTTGAGACTTCTGCTGTGCTAGCTGTGCACATTGAGAACTTATTCACAATCGATGATGGCGATGATAGACACTGGTTTTCGGTGCAGCGATTGCACCAAACGATAGTTCCATTTTCAATGAGTGTGCATTGACGGTGCGCGGCTTGGAACTTCATCTCTGGTATCTGTGATCGCATCTATTACGATACTAATTGCTACACTGCTTAAAGTCGGAGCCTTTTGAATGCGCATGTACTTTCATGGTCGCCCGTGATCGCGTTCACACGATCGCGTTTGTGTTCTCAGCGGTTGCAGTGGGATGTACATTCAAACCTCGATATGACAAAGAGGGATATAGCGAAAGAATGGCTATAATGAAGTAAATGAAGAATTGTCTTGCAATAGATGTACTGTTAGGCATATACCTTTATAACAAGCTTTTGGATATAACAAATTTATTTTCGATTAGGATGCAACTTAATGTTTGAGTTTAGTTGTGCGTGGGCTAGGTGCGTGCTGGTCGCGCATGTGCCTTCATAACGCGGAGGCTGTCATTGACGATTGCAGGGTTAGTTGCGACGAACAGTAGTTTAGTTTTGAACGCTACGTTAAAAACATGCATGAGCTCTTCAGCGATTCTATCGCGGCCAGCACACGCATCAAACCCACCAGCAGCATTACGGTAGATGGACAATCTGCCGCTGAGCACCTCAACGACGAAAAATTTATCAGAATGTGCAAGTGATTGCAGAAAGCGTGTATCCGATTAAGGCACGGATTTTGCGATGTGGCCACGGAGCTGTGGAAGTCACGAGCCCACAGGAAATGGTCGAGCCGCTAGCATAATTTCAGAGCAATCCTAGGCAAGCTCCTTTTTTTTTTATCCAGTAGCAATAAACAAAACTTTATTGAAGTGGAAGTACCCTGAAAAATACCCGTTTTTTTAGAGTTTTGTTGCATTGTTTTCTATTGCTGAGGCGAAATGAAAATTTTTTTGTTGTTGCAGAAATTACATTGTAGCGGAGCTCATTATAGCGGGATTTGAATGTACGCAGCTTTTCAAGACTAAACCACAGCACGGTCTATTTCTGTCATCCCCACCTGCAAAGGTGCAGTGGTGCCACCTGTGCCAGGGAATGCGAAGTTGCGTGCAGTCGGGTAGGTGGGGCTTTGTTGAGCTGCTGGGCTAGTGAACTGAAACAAAAAGAGAAAGAAATTCCACATGAGTGCAAGCCTTCTTAATGATGAAATAACCGGCGAAGACATTCACACAATGCAGTCATGGATACATTGACCGACAAAAAGTAACAGAGGTTGAATGGCAGAGTAATGTTACCACTACCGCGTAAAAAGTAACGATGTTAGTTATAAGTCACTAGAATGAAAAAGCAACCTACAACTTGTGTTGCTTCATGAGCGACTACCTAGTTACTTTGATGTCACGTACTAAGTGATGCCAAACAGGCAAGAAAGAGTGTTCCACACAGCTCGCCACAATGACACAGGTGGCGCTGACTGACACTCCCACGATTAAATGCACATATATACTTTATAAAGTGGACGGGGGAAGGACCGCCACTGTAGCTCAATAGTAAAGCACTGGACGTGTTCATTGAAAGTTGCAGGTTTGGATCCTGCCGGTCACAAGTTATTTTTTTGTCCACTTTACTTTCTTCACATTTACATTACAATTACTTCTAATACCATCCCCTATACTTTCCCTGGCATAACTGTCTCTTAGTTCTCATTGATGTTGTGTCTAACAAAGAAAAACGAACCCCTAAAATTTACACTTTTCTTCAGAAAAATGAGGCAGCGCACGAAAGTCACCTGTTTGCTCGAAGACACACCGGCAGGACTACCCCGTTTGTCCTGCTGTAGTTGGTACGAGTTGAGCTGCTTGTTCAACCACTGGATCACTGAAAATGAGAAGCAGTGATGTGATATGCTGAAGCCATCTTGGAGCAAGTTTTTGGAGAAGCTAGAAGGGTGTTTTGGAGCAAGAAAAATGCTTTTAGAGCATACAAAAGCATATTTGGAAATATTTGGAAGCTGGGAAAAAGGTTTTTGGAGAAGCTTTAAGTGTATTTTGGAGTAGAAAAAGAACGCAGGTTTTTAAATACGGGTGTGTACATATTCGACTTTTTAAATATTTATCGAATAGTGTAAACTATCCAATTCAATTTGCATCAAAATATTATCATTTAAATTATTCGAAATTTTGGAAGGTAAACATTTCTGATTTTTTTCATACTTCCTAGAGACCGCAAAATTATTCTAAAGTTCGGGCAGCCCGAAAAAAAAAAAAAAATAGATTCATGCACGTGAAACTGTCAACATTTGTGAATTCAAAGGAATGAAAATTTACTCCTCACACTACTCCTTTCTCAAAACAGTGCGGCTGCCCATTCAAAACTTCTCGCACATGTGCAGTGGTTGTAAAGTGGTGTTTGGGTTATGATATGTATAACACAACTTACGTTATACATGGTCTGTGCTGTAATAGAAAGAGAGTCTGACCAGCACTGCACAAGTGTGCAAGTTTTTCAACGAGCACATGCACACCGCTACAGTAGAGTGGCGTGTGCACGTAATAACAGGCGCATGCTATGGCATTTAAACCTCAAGAGATCAGTTGCATTTTTTTAAGTACGAAAACACCATGTTTGACACAGCTTTGGTGCAGATTAGTCTAAATGTAGCAGGTTGTTGCAAGATCAGTCGTTTGCAGCAGTTGGGTGCAATGGCCACAGCTATTACATCACTGAACCACCAATGAAAATAACCATGAAAAATGCAAGCTTTGGAGTACAGCTGAGACTTGCATACTGAGTGGTTATGAGCAAAACAACATTAGGGTGTCAAATAGCGAAATTTTTTCTTTGAATGCCACCCACATTACGCACTCAGTTTTGAACAGTAAAAGAAAAATTCTAATGAAACCATGCTGTGTTAGTTCTTCGACGTGACCAACTAAAATCACCGTGTATAAATACATATACTATAAGGTTTTTTTGTTTTTTTTTTCATTTAAGTAAATGCATTTCTGCATTGTCTGATTGGGTTTACTGATATCGCTACTGTAAAGGCAGCAATGCATTGAAATATAAATAGACTAAATGAATCCTTTCACCCTGTCTCCCATTGAAAGCCCTAATAGCTTTTCTACAAATGCATGTTTCTTCAAAGTAGGATGGACACAGCAATTGAATTCCAAACACTGCTTGCTGGACCCTATTTCGCAGTCCCATTGAGCACAAAAGAAAGAAGGGTATTGTGCTTTACTTTCCAAAGTAAGCCACTTAAAATTACTTGCAACTGTATGAACAGACTGCTTATTTTGCATGAGCAAGCACTAGGTGTTGAGGAATTGCGACTCACCATTCTCATTCGTTTTTACTTGCTTCTGACACTCGGTCAATTTCTGCTCAACCTCTTCAACCCGTTGTTGCGCCTGTGCCATCTGAAAGAGACGATAAGACATTCAGCACTTCGGGAAGACCCTTCACACAGGGGTGGAACTAAAAGACACACTGTATGTCAATGACTACATCTACTTGAAATGAATGAATAAATGTATAAATGAATTAAAGATTGGCAGATCCCACGTACAGTGGGAATCGATGATATGCGAAGCACAAAAGAGGAAGGTTGATAAGTCACTTTAATATCAGCACAACGTTAAAATAAGGAAGGTTGATAAGTAACATTAATATCAGCACAACGTTATGAGGTGGACAAACGTAGTACACAGTAAACACAAGTAGAAATGTTATGCGCACCCACGTATCTAGATAAGATGCAATTATGTTGTTTATAGTCGCGTAACAATGGCAACACTAGCGTTTGCAATACCAGCACCCCCAGTCGTAGGCTGATTTATTGTTCTTGTATTAGCCCTTGATGAAAGTGAGCTCGCACACACATAACGAATGAGCGTCCATGTGTGAAAAAGCCGCACATGACACGCATGGAATCATTTGCATGTTAGGACCAGTAATTGATGTTCGTCATACACTGACGATGCTCAGTGCCGACTAAGGCATAAATCAAGCTAGCGAACCGGCCGCATGCGCACATGAGTGCGACATGTAAATCATGCCGTACATGACATGCAAGTCGTGATTTGCATGTTAGGACCTTTGATTTATGTTCGAAATACAGTGACGTCACTTGATGTCAACTAAGGTGTATATCAAGCTAACGAACTGGTTGCAAGCACACCACGAGCGTGGCATGTAAATTATGTAGGCTTGTGCGAATATTTGAAAGAATAGTGGAGTATTTGAGTTCGCTTCAATTTGAATTTAAAATATTGAAAATCTCGAAGCATTCGCAACGAACGAATAAGTGTATGTTGATCCACATGAAACTGCTTGTAAAGGTGGTTTCACTGCATTGTAGGAATGCTAAATCATGGAAGGAAGCACCTGCCCAGAAAAAATCCGCTCTGCCGCGAAGCCTCCCTTCAAATTTAAAGGGGCCCTGCAACACTTATTGAGCATGGTCAGACTGCGCTGCTGATCGGTGGTCGAGGCTGCCGAGAACACGCAAGGCAAATAATATAGCGCAGCACTCGGCCTACGATTCGCAATAAATTTTCGAAGTCAGCTAGAAATTGCTATCATCCCTCGAGAAATGACATAACAAGCTCAAAAATCACTTGTCACAGCCATCGGCTGACTTGAGCACGGCGCGCTCGGTCATTACTGGGGCCGCCACGAGAGGCTGCCGCTTGTCCACGCTTACATGCGCGATCGCACTGAAAGGCCGCGTATTCGAAGAAAAACATAGTAGAGAGAAAAAGTGCTCAAGGTCACAAGACACACGTGACGTTTCTTCTTTCCCTGTGCCATCCCTTTCTGCTTAGCTTCCAGCTTTTTCAACGGAACGAGAGGAGAGAATGTAATTGCAGTGTGCGACAAATTTTCGGAACTCTGCTTGTACTGGACTGATTGTAAAAACTTTGTGGTGGTGAATTTTTGAGGCAACTGCTTCTTTAGTGGCTCCATGGCTACTTAAAAAAGTGTTGCAGGGCCCCTTAGAATGAACATGTTACCGTCAAGTCGATTCCCATTTTATTACGCTTAAAACCTTGTTATGACGGCTTACATGCTCTAAGTATACTAAATTTTAAAATGTTACATATTTCACAGGCACCAAAACTGACATCTTGCTACTACTCAAGGTTGTTTTGACTTCCTTTGAACGAAAAAAAAAAAATGACATTTGCGTAGAGCCCCTATTTCAATTAAAGAAAAAAGATATTGTGCAGGTTAGTTAGGTAGTGATAAATAATCACATTTTTTTATATCTGATACATACCATTCGAATTCTATTCGAATTTATTTGAGCAACATCACTATTTGCTTCGAATTCACTTCGAACCTGAAATTCCCCATTCGTACAAGCCTAAAATTAAGCTGTACATTAGTTACATGTCATGATTATCACGTTTTTGCCTGGCATTTGTGTTCGTCGCCCATTCACATCACGTAATACCAAATTTGATATATGTGAAGCTAGCGAAACGGCCGCAAGCGCACTATGAGCATGGCATGTAGTGATACATGCATGTCATGAGTATCATGTTTAAACGTGTCATTTACATTCGTTGTCCATTTGCGTCCCATAATACCAAATTTAATATATATGAAGCTAGTGAAATGACTGCGAGCACACCATGAGCATGGCGTGCAGTCATGACTTACATGACATGATTTCCATGTTAAGGCCTGTCACTTATGTTCACCATGCAGTCATGTCGTACCATACCAGATTTGCAATGTGTCATGTGAACGAAACCACCGCAACAACAGCAAGACCATGACATTTAATTCATGACATGCATGTTACGATTTTCATGTTATGACTAGTCAGTTATGCTCGTGATACAGTCATGTTATGCCATACCAATTTCGGTATAGATCCCATCATCGAAACGGCCAGGAGAGCTAAAAGTTGTAGGTGGCTAGGTAGATAGATAGATACAGCCAAGGTCGCCAAAGATTGCTAAGAAATGCTTCTTATTTTATAAATGAATGAATAAATAAATAAATAAATAAATAAATAAATAAGAACATATACTGCGGTTGATAAGGTGCAAGCTAAACGAACAGTTTTGCTCACTTTACAGCCCTAAGTTCCACAAGAGAAGAATGGCAATGCAGGGAATTTCGCACATATTAAATGCTCCACAGTTAAATCATGATGTTTTTTCTCAAAAGGAGTATGGTTTAGATCCAACCATTAGACAGAAGAGTGTTCGACACTCGACATCATGGCTACTAGCAACGCTGACTGATGCTCCCACGTTTAAATGCATGTTTATACCCTACAGCTGTCGCGGTAGCTCAGTTGGTAGAGCGTCGGACACCTTATTCACATGTCGCAGGTTTGGTTGCTCCCCGAAGCAAGTTATCTTTTCAGCCACTTCTCTTTCCTCACATTTACATTACATTTACAACTAATAACATCCACTATACTTACATTGGCATTGCTGTCTATTTTCATTAATGATGAGTCTCATGAAGAAAATGAGCCCTTAATAATTTGCCCACTTCTACTGCTCAACCATTAGACAGGCATTCCAAATATTAAACGACAAGAAATCGACTGGGCAGCCCACACCGAAAATGGGAGGAAAGTAGACTTGTGTGAATATTCGAATGCTTCAAATACTCGAACGGATATTACTGTATCCGAAATCACTTCAATTTGAATTTGAATTGTTGAAAACTTCTATGTATACAATATGAACGAATAAACACAGCGCATGAAACCTCCTGTAGAGGTGGTTTCACTGCAGCAAAGCAATGCTAAGCCATGAAAACACTTATTCAAAGAAAATCCTCACTGCCGTGAAGCCCCACTTCCAGGTTAAATGAACATATTAGGTACCCTCGCATCGATACATCATTTTTTTTTTATTTGAAAGCTTGTTCATCCGGCTTATATGCTCTAATTAAAGTAAACCTTAAAACAACATACTTTACACTGCATCACTTGCATTCTACCGAAAGTCAAATTCAAAGTTGTTTCCACTTCCTTTGAACCAAAAAGAACATCACTGAGTTGGGACGGGGCTTGTTTCAATTTTTAAGAAGACTATAGAGGCTAGTTGAGTCACGACAAAGATGCCAATTTTTTTTTATAATATGTGATGTACACTTTTCGAATTCAATTGGAAATTATTCAACCAATATCGCTACTTGCTTTGAACTTAAAATTTATTATTCGCACAAGTCTAGAGGGAAGGCATAAAAAGCTGTGCTTTAAAACTAAAGGCTTGACAAAGAAATTGAAAAGTTACCTCAGCTTCTTTCCTTTTGTTGGCCAGCTCGAGGTCATCAAGCTTCCGCTTGAGGCTCTGTACTTGCTGCTCTTTTTCCGTCAGCACGTCCTCTTGCTTTGTGATGACCTCTGACCTGCGGAGAGCCAAGGACATACGACGTGTCACAGGCGAATTCAGGGCATGGAAGCGTGTTCTTTTCTTCTTTATTGACCATTCTGCCTATGCGAAATGACAGCATAAGCACCAAACCATTAAGAGCAACTGCCAATCCAAAGTTTAAATGCACGAAACACTTCCTTGATAACACGCTGCACATGCTATAGACATGTCGTGCAACAGCATCAGAGCATGGACCTTTACGCCAGCCTCTAGAACCAAATTTTGCACATCGCAGTCTGTGATATGGGTTCACTTACACATTCAAACAGGCTTGTGACCTCAATCTGCGAACTGAAACGTATACTGCCTCATAATCCTCGAAATCCTGTCGGAAATAATTCAATTCAATATGTGCCGAAGAAACTCGGTAAGTGGCAGCTTGCATTCGAGGCTGTCTAGTAATGTGAATAGTGAACATGGGCAACTGCTTTGTCTCTGACAGCACTTCACCGTAATATATTCACTCTACTGAGAGTGTATCAGAGACGATGTAGGATGGCTATCATGTAGCTTCTGCGTTCCCGCTCTACCTGCACACATGCTCTTCGAATACGCGGCCTTTCAGTGCGATTGCGCACGTACGCGTGGACAAGCAGCGGCGGCCTCAGTAACGACAGAGCACGCCATGCTCAGGTCAGCCAATGGCTGTTACAAGTGATTTTTGAGCTTGTAGTGTCATTTGCCGAGAGAAGAGAGCAATTTTTATCAGACTTTAGTATTTATTGTGAATCGCAGGCCACATGCTGCACTATAGTATTTGCCTCGTGTGTTCTCGGTAGCCTCTACTACCGATCAGCAGTTTTTTCTGACCATGCTCAATAAGTGTTGCAGGGCCCCTTTAAACTTAAGAAAGGCTTCGCGACAAGGCGAATTTCCCCTGAATGGGTGCTTTCACAGCTTAGCTCGCCTACACTAACCTTAAACCAACTTTACAGGTGATTACAGGCGAATTCATATACACCTATTCGTTCATTGCGAATACTTCAAAATTTTCAATAATTTAAATTTGAATCATAGCGAATTCGAATAATATACTATTCGTTCAAATATTATAAGCATTCAAATATTCACACAAGCCCATGAAAGTCAAATCCTGCCACTAATCAAAGTTGTTGCCACTTCCATTGAAGCAAGAAAAATGGCATTTGCACAGGCCTCGCTTATATATATATATATATATTTTAAAATTGAGCAGGTAAGTTAGATGACAAATATGTCCATTTTTCTTAATAATATGTGTAACGTACCATTCGAATCTGATTCAAAATTATTCGACCAAAATCACTATTCACTTTGAGTTAGTTTTGAACCTATAATTCGCTATTCGCATAGGCCTAAAATTTCCTTTATAAAATGTGCTCTTTCTCCATGCTAATTTAAGGGTTGATCTACGTTCGTGACTTACAATTATGTAAATACGGTAGCACAAGGGTATCTACACCATCTTTCACCCTCAGGAGTACTCTCAAACCTCAATATGACAATACAAATATAACAAAGTAAATGGAAAATTCTTTTGCCATATAAACGGTGTTAAGTATAACCTTTTATAACAAATTCTTCGATATAACGAACTTATTTTCTTGCTAGATGCAACTTTGTTATAACGAGGTTGGAGTGTAGCAAGAAAGGCTTCCTCCTCTGTGCATACCTGAGCCGTAGTTTTGCGTGATTGGCCCTAAGCTCGGCCTGAAGACGCTTGATGATCTCGTTGCCCTTGAGGATGTCGTCCGAAAGAGTCTTGACGGCCGCCTCTCGTCGACCGAGCTGGGCCTGCCGCTGCTCCAAGAGCGCCTCTACCTGCCGCTGCACAGTTTCGGCACCAACAGACGCACAGTGCTATACAGGGTGTTTAAAAAAATGAGTTCAATATTATTGAAAGGTAACAGAAAGGAGGTACCTGCATGTTACCAGTGGCATTCCTTTTACTGTGGAAGAGGGCCATCTTCAGACTACAAACATTAATATGGTAGTAATTACAGAAACTAAAGCAATTAACTTTTCAACGAGTGCAAATAGGCAGTCAAGTCAACTGAGCGAATTGAAGTCCTTCCTGTGAATAGTCCACAGCTGCTTTGAAATTTTTGAAAGTGGGCCACTGGCAATCATCGTGGAACGTTGAAATCTGATTAATTTAGCTGCCGAAACTAAAACAGACCCAGCAAAGAACGCATCTGCAATTCACTTCGAAAAAGCCCTCCATGACGACACTGCTTCCCTTGCATCAGAGGAGGAGGAGGATTAGTGAGTGTCGATAAGCGGCCATGCGGCAGGAAAATGTTGCCACAAATCAAAAATCTAGATGACGATGGTCTAGATTGATGGTTTATAACGCGAGGGAAACAGTGTCATCATTGAGCGATTTTTCGAAATGAATGATATGTGCCTTTATCCATGCATCAGTTTTGGTTTTGCCAGCTAAAACAGACAGATTTCATCGTTCCACAGTGATTACCAGTGGCCAACCATCATAAATTTCAAAGCAGCTATGGACTACTCATAAGATGAACTTGAATTTGCCCAGTTGACTCAACTGCCTGTTTCCACTGGTTAAAAAGTTAATTGTCTGAATTTCTATAATTACTGCCGTGATTAATGTTTGTAGGCAATCTGAAGGTACCCTTTGCTACAGTAAAGATAATGCCGCAGGTGGCACGCAGATACATCCTTTCTGTGATTTTTTTATTATATTGGACAGATTTCTTAAAACACCTTGTACAATTATACTCAAACACAATGCTAGACTAACTTTTTTATATGCAGCATTTGTACAGGGCACACAGGTTTTGACCCGATATCAGCAAAAGACATTTAAGATTTACAGACTTCATTGCATTAGTTCACCACATCTGGCTTGGCGTTTCAGCAGGACAGGACAGCCATACTGATAGATACTCAAGAGACTACACAAGCACACATTTGAGGGGAAAACTGTAGGAAAGGCGAGCTCATGTGCTAGTAATGGTCAAGAGTTTCAGAGCAACTGCACAGAATAGGCAGGCA
Organism: Rhipicephalus microplus; assembly: GCF_013339725.1. Lineage (NCBI taxonomy): Eukaryota > Metazoa > Arthropoda > Arachnida > Ixodida > Ixodidae > Rhipicephalus > Rhipicephalus microplus. The sequence continues at coordinate 109,823,881 of NC_051175.1, read as the reverse complement.
ATAAGACTGTCCTTACGGCCTACTCACCTTCTTCTGCTCACAGTTGTCGAGAAGCTGCTTCGTTTCAGCCAGAAGTTGAGACTTCTGTGACAGCTCGGCCTCCAACTTGTCGACCTGAGACCTCAGGGAGGTGGCATCCTTCTCGTTGATCTGCTTGTCAGCTTCAACGGTATCTTTCTCCCTGTGAAGAGAAAAGAGATTTTTTTTTTAAATGCGAAACAGCTCATGGCAGAGTTCGATCCGGTGTGCGTAAACACCTTTACTGCGCATGCGCAACAGCTGGCCCAAGCACTGCCATAACGCACTCGCGCACTAGCACATTGCGGCCTGTGTGAGACGCTGTGGCCTCTCCCGCTTACACTCTGTCACCAATCAGTTGGGGAACGAGATTCTGCAGACTTGCAAAGAACACACATGCTCCCGTGTGGCCTGGCGATAAACCCGCGTGTTGTGCTCCAACAAGAGCTCGGGACGAGGGACAGCAACACAAACTACAGTGAATTAATGGTGTGTTCCACTTGCAAGAACACGTTGCCCATGACGAACGGAACATTAAATCAACCCACGTGTTGCTTCGCGTGCTACTCGTGATTCCCTTTAACGGGAGACAGTGTAATATTTTTTTTTTTTTTTTGCACACCACGCAAGAAATGTTTCTCTCCCCCAATCCATATCCTAAACATTCAAAGATACTTCACCGCACTTGTCAACTCTTTAGAAGAATTTTTTAATCGTTTGCCTTATTTCAGCGTCCCAATCTACTAAATGCTGGCACAAAAAAAGCGGTTTTGCATTTTCTCACTTCCTTTTACTTCTTCTTTATTATTATGTACTTTCTTGTGTGTGTAGCTGTCTGATTTCTTTAATCAATTCTTGATACTCAATACAACTGACTGCTGAAAGATTGTATGACCGAAATGTACAATTTGTTCATTCGTTTTAATATGCACACAATCATACCATTATATCAGAAAACACCCTGTGATGACCTTTGTTTGCCAAAGTCATTTAGAAAATAGTGAAACACTCATGATAAGTTCAGCTTTCTACAAGTCCAAAAAATATGGTCGCGTGCGGTGAGCTGAAGCCCCCATAACATTTTAAAAATCTATGCCGACCAGCAATGGGCCGTCCAGCAGGGCCACGAAGCGGCCGCCAGGTACTCCCTGTCGGTCCCTACGTGGGAGACCCCCGCTACGCGCTAAGCGCGTCCTGCAGGACTGAAATAAAGTTTTTTCATTCCATTTCATTCCATGGTATTTGGTGCAGGAATACCAAGGTGGTGTCTTCACCGGCATTTCCTTTCACGCATTTTTTCGCTTACCAAGCGTCGCCTCGCGGTGAGAGTAGTGTTTCCAGGATTATGGAATTGTACTTTAACTAAAACACAAAACAGTTTTTTTCTCTTTAGTGTCTCTTCAATGCATTGGGCTGGGTAGAAAGCACATTTTTAGAACCACTACAGCCTCGGCGGACATGGCCACATGCTGCCCACCTTGAAAGCACTTCAGCCGTTCGCTGGCACTGTCCCACTGCTGCTTCCAGCGCCGTCACCTTCAATGACAGCTCTCGGCACAGTTGCTCAGACTTGGACAACTTTTCCTGTAGGTCCTGAAAGACACGAGAGGCGAGGTGCGGTAAAACCACAGCTAGATTTGAAATGTGTCCACTTACACGCGACGGGGCAAGTGACACTGCGCGACCTGCAGGCTCAGGGAAGAACGTTTCAGCGAATGCCCCGCATCAAGTGATTTGCTGCCGGCACAACCCGAATCCTGCCATGTATGCACTCCTTGTTATCTATGTGAGCCTCTTACATTCGCCAGCTGCCTCACCCTCGGTCTATTACAATTGTAGTGAAGAAGAGAAAGAAGATGCACTCGGGCGTCAGTTGCTGTGCGCGAGATTTTCGTTCGTGTCGGACTGGCGCTACCCCGACTGCAAAGTTGTCACTGTTTCCTGAATAAATCGTCTTACAGTACACTCTCAGTAAATGGAACTTGAAGAAACCGCAAAAGTATGTTCCATTTTAAAGAAGTTCTGTTTAAGGTGAACATGAGTGCAGAATACTAGCCAAACAACCAAGCATTCCAGAGGCAATAGTTCCGTTAAAGCAATAGTTCCGTTTAACAGATTTCTGTTTACTGAGAGTCTACTGTACAACATTTGGTGGAGGTGCTGCGTGACTGCCTCGTCCTACGACACAACTGATGTCTCTAATAAATGTAATGAATGAAAATGCCAATTGCTTTCCCGGTATTTTGTAGTGAAAGTCATCATCATAGTCACTTCAGGCCTCCCTGTCATCCTTTCCTTTTTATTCACTCGTGTTTGTGATGTGATGACTACTAGAGCTAGTACTACTACCTACTATGATGATGATGATGATGGCACAGGGCAGACAAAGATACTCCATCGTGAAAAGGTCCTCACTTTGTTCAACGTCTCTTTGATGGAGACGTCGGCCTCCAGGACCTGGATCTGCTTCTTGAGCCTCTGCTCCGTCTCCCGGTGCTCCAAGTCCGAGCGAAACTGCTGCTCCGAACTGGCCTGCAGCAGCACGTTTAAAGAAACAGCTTTGAATTCAATCAGCACTTTAGAAGACGGAATAAGACGGCAAGCACCACACTAGATTAGTGTTGCAGAAATTTGACAGAATCGGGAAGACTCAACGACGCACTTTTCGAAAACAACACAGATAAGGCCAACTGTTGCCTTCTTCATTTTTAGTGGACCAGTAGTGAGTAGTAAGATTTATTCCATTTCTGTGGCAAATACCCATTTATGATGGTGATAGTTCTTGGTAAGCCACAAAGACAAATTATGGCTAGCTCAAACAGCTTCATTGTTACAATAGAATAGATTTCTGGAAACTACAACCACATCAGCAGCACAGCCCCTCTCCGTCAGTCATTCTTTTTCGGAAGTTATCTGCCTACAAGTGGCAAAAAGTGTTGTGCTCAACTACAACATCGCTTCGGTATGTAGCAGGACCACAGAAGATGTCAATACAGCATAACCTCCTTACAACAGACCTCCATAGTAAAAAAAAAAAATTTCAAACACAGCCATTTTTACCTTGCGTACATTCTCCTTCTCTGCTGCCAACTCGCGCTCGTGCTGCTCTCGCAACGACGCAAGCTGGGAGGCGTGGAGAGAGTGAATACGGTCCAGCTCGCGTGACCGCTCCGTCGCCATCTCCTGGTACTGCCGCAGGCGCGAGTGGAAGTCCGTTTCAGAGCTCCGCAGTGCGGCCTCCAGCCGCCTGTTCTCGTCCTGCAACGTGGCTCGGGTAAAAGTTCTGCTGGTGCAAAATTCAACACACTCGTCTTTAAAAATAAAAAGTGAAAACTGCGCAAATTAGACAAGGCGAACGAAGAAATGATAAACAGGATGAGCACTGTCCTGTGTGTTATTTCTTCTGTAGTCTAGTTTAGTTTGAGCAGTTTTTACCTTTTACCGTGCTGGACAAACTAGTCCATTGAAACACACTTCTCGGTGACAGTCATATTGCTGGTGACTAAACCAGTGTCGGAAACACGCGAAGGCAGAGACACTGCACTGGCGAATGACCAATTGAGGGTGCAATGATGACACAAAGCCCAAAACAGGCTTATTAAGAGTGCAGTGTTCACAAATGAAGTAATGCTGGCTCCATTAGACATTTACTTCACACTAATTCCAGAACCCCTGCTAATAAATCTTGAAGATGATACCTAGAAAATTCCAGCCTGTTTCGCTCTATGAAGACCACTGGGCAGCTGCCATCCCTTCCTTCCAGCATTACATTTCTGACCTAAGTTTCCACAAAGTTATCACAAAAAAACTTTTTTGTTGTTTCTTTGTACTTCAAGTTCAGCTATGTGAATCCCATGCAACGATATTCTTATTCATCACTACGGGTGAACGCTACGGTAGTTTTCCTATATGGCTGTAGCCTATACCACCCACCCACTTGCTCAAATTGCATCATGTGACTTTTATGATGGCGACCTCGTATAAACACGACTAAGGGCCATGCTCATATAAGGGCCGCTTCCATCAAGCTGGCAGTCCAATTTGGAAAAAGAAAACGAAATCTCGCCAGCAAAACAGCAGTGTTGTCGCAACTAACAAGGGCTGGCCTGTTCAAATTTTAGACGCGTGGCGTGCGGTGTCTACAGACATTGTTATAAAGAGTTGTAAGGTCACCAGGATTTCCAATGCCATGGACGGCACTGACGACAATTGGATACATGAATGTGCGAATGACCCGAGCAGCAGCAATGAGTTGAGCCTGAGTAACGATACCGATGAAGACATCTACGAAGGAGTCCGCAGCTAGATGCCAGATATCCCATCGTTAGGCAATAAGCATTGTTAAACGTGAAAGTGTCAGTCAGCGCCTCCTTTTGGCATTGCAGCGAGTGTCCATTGACAATGACAACAGGTGGTGCTGAATGATGACCCCACGTTTGAATGCACATATATACCATATAAAGTGGACGGGGGGGAATGACCGCTGCCGTAGCTCAGTGGTAAAACATCGGACGTGTTATTTGAAAGTAACAGGTTGTGCCATCTCGATGTTGACAGCGCCACGCTCTTGGAGTGAACGGACACAGCCGACGCAGTCGGACCGAACCAAACAACCCACATTTATTTAACTCCTTTAGATTGACGATATCGTCAGCCGAATTATTATACATCAATTGTTATCAACACACTAAGACATCCTTACGCAATATTAAACAACACTCAACAACATAACAAACCAGCTCTTTGTTCCCTTTCCTTGAAGGGGCTTGCAACACTTTTTGAGCATGATCAGAACACGCTGCCAATTAGTAGTTGAAACAGGCCGAGAGCACGAGAGCCAAATATTACAGCGCAGCGCACCCCTGGCCCGAGGTTCACAATAAATTCTCAAACTCAACTAAAATTACTTCTCTTCTCTCGACAAATCATGCTTCTTCCCTCGACAAATCATGCTCAAGCTAAAAATTCACTCATCAGAGCCATTGGCAGATTTGAGCTCAGCACACTAAGTTGTTAATTGGGCCGCCACAAGAGACCGAGACTTGGTCATGTGGTCGCACTGAAAAAGCCGCTTATTCAAAGATGAAAAAACAGAGAGAGAGAAAAAGTGCTCAAGGTCAAGAGATGTGCGTGATGCATTCTCTACCGCCCTGCCATCCTTTCTTGCTTAGCTTCCAGCCCTTTCGTAGGGATGAGAGAAGACAGAATGCAATTGCAGAGTGCGACAAATTTTTGGAACTCCGCTCACACTGAGCGGATTCTAAAAATTTTTGAAGCAGTGAATTCGTGAGGCAATAGGCTACCTTAGTGAATTCATCTCATGGCTAATTGAAAAAGTATAGCAGGGCCATTTTATAGGAGCCCTGCAACACTTTTCAAAGTAACAATGGAATGGTTTTGTTAAAGGAGTTCATTGTTCCCCCGAGTCGACCGCCGCAAACATTTAAAAAATTTTTCGAGGACAAGCGCAGTCAAGAGATTTGTCGCACACTGCAACTGCTTTCTCTCTTCTCTTATCCTGACCAGTGTTCTGGAAGCTAAACAGGGAGGGACAGCATGAGGGAAAAAAGCTACATCACACATGTGTCATAACATTGAATACTTTTTTTCTTCCTTTGAACGTGCTGCTTACTTTCATTGCGATAGCAAGCACAAGCAAGTAGTGGCCTCCTGCAGTGGCCCCAGTAACTAAGCAGCTGGAAATCTCAAATCAATCAATTGGCGCGAGCTTAGGGATATGGTGCTGTTATTTAGGTATATGACATCATTTGTAGAAAGAAGGGGGAAGGATTCCTAGCCGACTTTGAAAACTAACTGCGAATCCCCGGCCATGTGCTAGGCTCTAATATTTGGCTCGAGTGTCCACAGAAGCTTCGACTAACAATCAGCAGCGTTTTCCGACCATACTGAAAATGCATTGCAGGGCCTCCTTTGAGGCGGGCAGCGAGTAAGCACAACTTTACACGAGCATGCACACAAGACGGAAGTGCGGCAAGGGAGAGTGAAGCCGTTTGAACCTTTTGCTCATCCTTAGTGCAAAGCTCGAGCAGATCAATGAACTTCTGCGGGAACGCCAGGAAATCCACCAGGAGACCCTGCTGAGCCTTGAGGCTGTGGGATGCAAGAAGTGTTGTGAGGAACGAAAAGAACCAGAGGCACATGGCATGCCTTTTTTTTATGTGGCACATTAAAATCAAGTTTTCTTAGTCAGGACTGACACTGGTGTTCGAACAATTTTACAGCCAGGACCACGCAAAGGAATTGAAGAACAGTTGGACCTTGTTATAACAAATAATCAGTTACAGCAAAGCTTGGCTGACCGTGCTCAATTTCAATGACATTTGTTATTTTTACAACAAAACCGATGATACAAGCACCAGCGCAACGTCAGCTGTAATGAAGATATATTTGCTTTGTGCAAGAATCATAACTCGGAAGGTTGCAGAAAAAGCAAAACAAATAATGAAATGCGACTGACGAGAAAATTTTAAAAATAAAATTAAAAATTTGGTTATAATGCGGTCCCATCTTTCTTCCAGTAAATGTGAATGCACACCTGTTTTGTCAAATTAACTTTATTCGGTTGTAATTTCAGCTGCTCATTAACTAGTAAGGATTACCTCATTTATAGTGGGTTTGTAGCACAGACTAACTTATTTTTCTATCTGGGAATCACGCATGAGCTAGATTGCCAGCTTTTTGGTGCTAATTTATATTGATACAACTAATATCTTATATAACAAACTAAATTATGATCCTCATGCTTCTTGGTTATCACAAGGTTTGCCTGAACAAACAATGCTAAAATTCCTTTGTCATTTACTATACAAAACTCCATTTTTGTATCACACTTATTGTATCTAGTGACACAATACCGAGGAGTACTACTGAAGTTACTTCTGTGGAAATCTTGATGCACTGTTGTTGGTTTTCATGTACTGCTGATTAACACAAAACAAAAATTCATTTGACCTTCTTGTACCTGACATTTTTTAGTTTCAATATAGCAGCAGAAAATTAGGAAAAATAATGCACACCCAACATGTCTTCAGATTCACTTTGTTATATTAGATAAGTCAGCACATCAAGGTTTGACTACCCAATACACAAACCAGACTGAAAACCCTGAATTGTCAAGGAGACCTAAAAGGAGACAGAATAATGTCGGAAACTCGCCTCTGGAAGTCGTCCTCAGTGAGAGTGAGCGTGTAGAAGAAAAACGGGTCTGCATCATCGGTGAGTTGAATGTGGAGCTCCTAACGACAGAAAGCAAATGGGCAGAATATTAGTGCTAACTTCGCTAACACAGTGCAGAGTCGCCTGTGAAATTCCATTTTCTCACCTTATTGTGCTTATGCATCCGAGGTTACAATTCTTTGTATGCAAGTGTAAAATATTGCCCTCCTCATCACATGCCATTGCTGGACTCGGAGACATTGTCATAATTACCATAGATCACAAGACTCCAAGTCAAGACGTGCATTCTCATACTGTTTTGCCTTTTGAGTTTGCACATAACTTGAATAGACAACCTACTGACCACTGATGTTTCACAGCACACTCACAGGTGTTGAAATAGTGATAAAATAAGGCAATCAATTGAAATGAATTGGTTCCACCACAGTGGTGGTGTAGTGGCTACGGTGCTCCAATGCTGTCGCGGGTTCGCTCCGAGCCGTGGCGGCCATATTTTGATCGAGCTGAGATGTTAGAGGCCAGTGTACCGTCCGATGTCAGTCCACGTAAAAGCCCACCAGGTGGTCGAAATTCACGGAGCCCTCCACTATGGCATCTCCCATAACTGTATCGTGGTTTTGGGATGTCAAATGTCAGACATTATTAAAAGTATATACACATGGAGCCTGTGGAAGTTTTATTTGTAGTTATAACATCTCTCATAACTGTATCATGGTTTTGGGATGTCAAATCACAGATATTATTAAAAGTATATATACATGGAGCCTGTGGGAGTGTTATAGTTTTTAATGCTAGCATACTAAACGTGAGAAAAGGAAGTTAATCTGAAGTCGCAAGAAATCTGCTTTGTGCATTTCTTGGCTTCAATATCTGTTGTCTCCACAAATTTGTGCTCGGTCTAAACATACGATAATTTATTCATGAGGACAGTTGAATCAGTTACATCTTGCAGGGTTCACGTCTATCCTGAATGCACTTGGGAGTTTTGTTTCTTTTTCCAATTCTGCACTGTATCTTTTCAGAGCATAAAGAGGCCACAAAGCTTTTTTTTTACCTACTGTTTACAGTTTATTGTTCATTGTTTATTATTTAATGTTTACAGCTTATTGGTTCTCACCTTTCGGCCAATGATCGACGAGCTGCTCCTCCGTATGGCGAGGCACACTGACGGAACTCTAAAATGCAATCAAACGAACAATGCGAACGATTAAATCCGGCCCGGTGTAAACATTTGTGCCGTCTCGGCCACATCACAAAATCATCACAAAATGACAAACCACGTTCTATTGCGAGGGGGGCCCTCCCTGCCACATGTAAAGCACACAACGTGAACAACTCGAAGTATGCAAATGTTTTCACATTCCGGTTACCAACGTACGAACGCCTTCAGCATTTACCGCTGTAAAGTGAAAGATTGAAAGAGTTGCCCGGCAGTTACTGGCCACGAGCCTATCGTACAAGAAACAAACGCGATCGCAAACGGTGTCCCGTTTCGACACCATTACTCGCAAAATTGTACCAAACGTTCTCTCCGTGACCGCTTCTGAAAACTATCCCTTAGACTCCGCTGAAATGGTTGGCGGGCCAAGCAAGGGGCTGTGAATTGTACATGCGTCTGGCATTCCGACCTGCAATCAAGCAGCTGTTGTACGTCGATACATGACAGTTTTTAAGTATGTGCTCCAACAAGCCTCGTGTGTAAAACACTAAGCTTCGGAGTCTTGGGGAGAACACATATGCGAAAAGCCGGGACTTATTTACAACGACTTTCGCGCGCTGGCGCGGCAAACAAGCAACCGCCGATCGCGCGCTAAACTCACCGACGAGATGTGGCGCAGTAGTCGTCCTTCAGTTGCACGCTCAGCGTTTGACAGTAGAGGCTCTCATCTCGACTCGGCTCGTCTGCGCTGTCCAACCTCCTGTACTGCGAGTCCAGGATCATCTCGGTCTGACGAAAGAAGCAGGAAACGAAACGAGGGCCGACATCAATGTGCGATCGCGAGGCTCAAGCGCCGACACTGTGTGTGACGGCAAAATCGAAGTGCTCCTCGCAGACCACGTTACGAATTTTGCTGTACATCGAAGAAAACGTTCTTCGACTTGATTTCAAGCACATTTAAGTGCGAGTGTCACCGAAATGTGGTCAAACAGTACGCACCGTGTTGACAACGCCATCGAGCACATTGAAAAATGCAACGCTTTCATCTGATTGGGTCTACCACTCGGATTGTTCGCCGCCTTTTAGTCGGCCGTCAGCGGCTTGTACGGTTGATGTGGTTACTTTGCAACGTTACTAGATCCTGCAGGATCTAGTAACGTTGGTTACTTTGCGCATGATTGTTTTTTTACATAACAAAACGTTAACGCAAAAAAAACATTTTGTAATTTAGAACTTTTATTATATCGTTTGTGTAAGAGTTAGGATCTTGATTTTATTGATTATAAAATGTGACGTTTGCGACACTACGGTTTGTGTCAAAATTTAAAAGGCGGGAATTTAGAACAAGTGCAAGTACTACTAGCGAACATTCAGAAATTTCTGTACTTGTCCACGAAAATGGTTAAATTCTTCAACGCGCAAGTAAGATGACGTTTGAATGCGCGTCTCAACCCAGTCATTTCACAAGCAAAATAATGTAATAGACCAATGTGATTGAAAAGAAAACGCTCGAAAAAGCAACTGAACAGCATGCATATGTCCAGCGTCGCAAACACTCTTGTGGCTACCCAGTATGATTCGTGAAGCAGCCAGGATGTGAAAAACCGGGCCCGTACCCCTCCCTTTCCCCCCAACTACATTTTTGGCATGGTCTACCAATAACCAGGAGCATAGCCAGAATTTTTTTTGTGTGTGTAAGGAAAGGGGGGAGGGTAAACTATACTCTTGCACGTCCGTGCATGTGTTTGTATGTGTGCGAGTATATATAAGCAAACTAAATTCGAAAACTTCAGAGGGTGGGGGGTAGTGGAACCCCACTCCCTGGCTACGCTACCGCCGAGCACAAAATGACACAAGAGAACATTTCGCTGCCCGGCCCCCTCTTCAGATCAAAGGAGGTAAACCCCCAAAAATTTCTGCATTTCGGAAATTTCTGTCTATGCCCCCTAGTGTGGTAACAACAAACCAAATTAAAGAACCCCTTGCAGCTGGAAATTCAAGTTTGTAAAAGTTCTCGCAACTGATCTTTTAAACTTTTGGCATATAAAAACAAACGATGCAAAGATTCACTTTCATTTCAATGAAGGCATTAAGATGACTGAGCAAGACCACACCTGTAAAAGTTGAAGGTTCAGTTCAGGGCTCGACATCGTAGTTCGGTAATTGATATTTCACCATTGGTTCTATAAAGCATATTAGCACCAGGAAGCACAATGGTAGACGAAGATGTAGCAGCTAACGTTATCGAGCATGACAAACATTTCTTCTAATCACTCCGCGAAGACAAACGGCGTATTTTTAATGTCTTCCGGACACGTTTCTCGTCTGTTGAGTTCTGTATGTGACGTGACTCTACTGATGGTGCAAGGAAGGCGCTGTCGTCTGCGTACACGTGCACTTGCTCGCCCTGTTGTATAGGGATAGTAAAATATTGAACAGCAATGACTACAATATAAACTGACCCTTGGATGAGACCTGCGCATCGCTTGGCCGGTTCGACAGTTCTGCTTCTTCTGCTTGCAGGATGATGATGATCATGATGATGCTCCTTGGGTGATTGGTTAAATGACGATGATGACGATGATGATGATGAAGAGAAGAAGAAGAACTCAAATGGATGGCGCTCACCCACAAAGGGGATGGGCCAAAAACCGCGGGTGGCAAGATGCTTATAGTAACAAAACTAAAACCAATCTTAAAATATTAGCTGAGAGATAAAACTGAGGATAAACAATGATTACTGAATAAGTGTTCAAAAACCTTTTCTGCTGCCTGATTGAAATAACTACGAATTACAGGCTAAGAATCTGAATAAGTCAGAATAGACTAACACGGTAATCTTTTTGTTACTTTGATGTCATCAAACACAGTAGAGCATACATCCCTGTGGCAGTAACCTAACGAAGTTCCGCTAAGTGATAAAATTACTGTAACATTACTGTAGCATGCATGGCTATACTATACCCTCTTCCATTCCTTCCTCTCCTCCTGATGCTCCCTTCCCGTTCTAACCCCTGTTATACTTCACAAAACTATGCTAGTATTTACGCTCTCCTTTCTATTACCTCACATCAGTCTCTCTCAGGGACCCAACCAAGAGGGGGAGTGGGTTGGGCGCACGACCCTCATAACACAGGTTATGAGTGAACATTGGGGTGTCATGGACATAGGCTTGCGCAGGGTTCCCATTCAGGGGGGGGGGGGCGAAGGTTCGTCACAGTGCCCCCCCCCTATCATGTCAATGTATGGGGCTGCCATTTGAGTGACTGAATAAAGGTAGCATGTAAGATAACAAGTAGCATGTAAGGAATAAAGGTAGCGTGTAAGATAACACGTGATGTTATAATTTTCTGAGTGCTGTGCTTGCGGTGTGTTTCTGCTTTGCTGCCAGGGTGGCACGACCTAGTCAGGCTTTTACTTAGCCTTTAGTCGTGTCCCCCAAGGCAATCTTGTTCAATTTTGCCTTGAATAAAAGCAAACCAAACAAAACCATATACAGTAGTTATAGGTGACATTGCGCCCCCCCCCCCTCCCTATCATGTCAAAGTATGGGGTTGGCTTTGCGCCCTACCTGTCGCTCCCTGCTCGCCCCCCCCCCCCCTCCCGCCGTTCGCGCGCCTATGGTCGCGGCTTGTGAATGTGGCGAGAAGGCAAGAAGTGTGGCAGCTTGGGCTAGTTGGTATGGCATGACGATAGTTATAGCGCGAGAACAAAACGACGACACGCTCGTGCCTTTCGTGTCCTTCTTGTCTCTGTGTCGTCGTTTTGTTCTCGCGCTATAACTATCGAGGAGGCAAGGTTGGGCACATTTCAACAAAAGAACACTTTGGTGAGGATTCAGGTTTCTTCGTGAAATATTAGCAAGAGCTACGTTCACTTTTACTAACCAGCTGAGATTGAAAAAGAGACATAATGAGCATGGAAATCTGGTTCGCTTTTTAAATATGGCATCACCTACTTGCGACTGTTTCAGCGATCAGGGTCGACGTTACAAAAATCTGCATCCTAAGTTCTTGAACAAAAAATGGCAAATATTTGCTTTCTTCTGCGGTTTCCGATGGATTTCAATAATTGCATTAAGGCAAGGCTGTAAGCAGAAATATATTTCGCGGGGGGGGGGGGGGCAGCTCTTCGATCTAAAATGGGAGCCCGGCTGGCAAATGGTTACTTTGAGTTGTTTATGCACGGCGAAAAGAAAAAAAAATTGCCCGCAGCTTCCCTCGGGGGAACACTGAGGAGGATGCGGACCATATAATTGGTTAACGGGGTGTTAAAGTGCGACTTACTTGGGTCGATGGCTAAATTGGTTAACGTGGTTGTGAAATGGGGTGTTAAATTGCGACTTACTTGGGTCGATGGCTAAATTGGTTAACGTGGTTGTAGGAGGGGGTGTTAAATGAGTGAACACGTACACACGTATGCGAAAGGGCGGCGCTGGTCGAAGGGACGTCGATCATTGTGTTTGTGGATTCGTTGGAATTCATTTCACCGCGACCTTGGACGTCGACGCGCCGTACAAACCAACCGACGAGCGGCAACTGAGCGAGCGAGCGCCGACCTTGAGTATATATACAGCACGACGGCGCATGCACTGTGAGCTGTTGAATGTTCTCGAAGCGCGACGCCACATGCGCGTCCACTGGAGAATCAGGAGAATTGTAGATGTCGAACGCGGTGTGTAGATGAGGAAGGGTGCACAGATGGTGGAGGAGTGAAGCGCGCGCGGTGTGTAGAGGAGGAAGGGATGCACAGATGGTGGAAGAGTGGGCGACGGCGCGACGGCGCATGCGCGCGCGTCAGCTGTCGAATGTTCGAGAAGCGGTGCGGACGGCGCGGACGGCGCACTACAAGGCGCGAGTATAAGATGCTCCGCATCTAAAAAATCCGCGGTGGTGGGCAGAGTCACGGGCCCGAAGTGCCACCCCCAGGGTACACCACTGCATTTAGGAGAATGCAGCCCAGCCAGACCTGCCATTGGCCGATTGGCTGAAAATTTTTTCAAGATCCTGGAAGCCACGCGTCGGTACAAATAAAAATTTGCTACGGTGGCACTATTTCAAAACGCAGTTTAGCTGATGCAACTCCCAATTTCCTTGGGTAAGAGCGTGTGCTATGCGAAGGAAACCTAGGACGCTGCAAATATGCATACTTAAAATTCGGCATGTTCCTCGTGAATACAAAATTTTCTAAATCATGCGATAGTGCCATGGTAGGGTGGCCACCCTAGCCATGGGAAGAGAATCTTAGGATCCAAGGGGCGCTATTCTGAACTTTACAGATTCTCGCCATAACGTTGTCGGAGTCATTCGTAAACTCTGATTGGCCCAAAGCAAATGGCCCAGAGGGCTACCACGGACTCTCTGATTGGCTAAAGATGCCGCCATTGTGGAACTTGACAATATCCGGAATAGCCCCACACAGTAAAATTTTATTCTCAACGCTTTGTCGGCGCTAAAACCAGCGACGAATGCACGTCAAAGTCCGGAAAAGTAGCCAAAGAAAGGCTTACCTACCGCTTTCGTTAAAAAACGCGCACGAACGAAATTGTCGTGTTCACGTAGGCTTATAATTTTTCAACATTTCAAGTTCACAGCTCCGATTACTCGTCTTGTCTTGTCTCCTAGGAGATCTTGGCTCATACCCACATGGGAGATTGGCTACACTGTACTTCATAATAGATCATTTTTTACAACGCTTGCTAAAAAATAATAAAAAATAAAGAGAAATTAGATAGGAACAATAATAATGTTCCTTTGAAAAAACGTGAAAAATTGCAGAAGAATGCGATAAACCAGAATATATAAAACAAATTAACAAGAATGAGGAAAGGGTAGAAAGAATTGGATTACTCGTACTTAAACAGCCATTCCGGTTTCGTCGTTCTCTTTTGCCGCCAATATAAAACGGCGGGCATGCATGCAAGCGCCAATAAATGAGGGGACTTAGTTCCATATCCTTAAATATCACCGTCATATGACGGAGCCAGGGGGGGGGGGGGCACGTCGTGCCCCCCCCCCTTCCCCTCCGAAAAGAAACCATGCCGACGCTCCTGCATGTAACCCATCTGGCATTCTGACAGCGCTTACTCGTTGAACATTTTAATTAATTCGATGTTTTATCTTTAGTATAAATATCAATTGTCCTTTATAATTTCATAGGTCTTAACCTTACAAAATAGCTGGCATCGATTCATCGCCTTACTCATCTTTTCTGTCAACAAGGAACACACGACATCATCATCCCAATTTGCTAACCCCATTTTTTGCGAGAACCGATGCCTTTATGTATTCTTTTTTTTCCGCGAACAGTCTCGGACTGGAACAAGTTATGCGAACCTCATTCATTGTAACGTATGTGTAACGTATTGTAAAGTATGAGGTATGCAATGTATTGTCGTTGTTTGGCGTAAGTTACTACTTGTGTTGTGGAACATAGTGTAATGTAGTATTGTAGAACCGGGTGTGTTGTTGCTTTGCATATTGAAGTTTATTGTAGTGTATAGAGCGAAGCGTGATGTTGTTACATAACGAAGTGTATTGTAGCGTGTAAAACAAAGTGTGTTTTTCGTATGATGTACGTCATTACGTCTGTGGTATGCGTGACGTGCCCTTCCTGCTTGGACCACTTAGTGTCCGCAGTATGTATTAAATAATAATAATAATAATAATAATAAAAATAATAAACATCCTGCCTCCCGGCTCTTTGCCCGTCCCCCTTTTGTGGGTGAGCGCCACCAGTAAGAGGACATCATCGTTATTATCATCATCAGGGTGGCGACGGTAGCGCAGGGCAGCCCACCGCCGAGTGGATCCTCTGGCGGATCGCCGACTGTCGACGGCAGCTCCCGAAACGGAGGGCCGAGGCGCGCAGTGGCGAGGCCAGGGCGCCCATGCACGCTGCGCCTTCAGCGTCATTCACATACAGGTACACTTCTGATGAACACGACGAGCGATGTGCTTGACATTCTTCAGTTCTAATGTAGACGTATATACACTCTGGGGGCGTGTGCAATTTCTGTTTGGTGTAACTTAGCAGTGTGGCAGCTTGGGCTAGTCGGTATGGCATGACGATAGTTATAGCGCGAGAACAAAACGACGACACAGAGACAAGAAGGACACGTGTCTTTCGTGTCCTTCTTGTCTCTGTGTCGTCGTTTTGATCTCGCGCTATAACTATCGTCTGTTTGGTGTGTTTGTGTGTGTGTAGGGCGGGGGGGGGGTCCAATTATACTTTATGTATGTGCACACGTACAAAACACACATGCAAAACTGAAACTTTTGTGGGGGAGGGAAGTCCGAACCCTCCCTCTTTCGCCGTACAGGCGTAGGCAGGGGGGCGCACCAGACCCGTGCCCCCCCCCCGCTCCCCCACATTTACTTTGCTGTTTCATACAGAGCAGGAAATGACACTCAATCCCATCTGCGTGCGCTTGCTCCAACCAACACTCCGACGTCGCTATGTAATACGGTTTTTCACACCTCAAGACAAAATCCTGGCAACGCGCATGTTTAAGGACGAATATGCAGTGCACCTTTAGAAGTGTGGCAGCTTGGGCTAGTTGGTATGGCATGACGATAGTTATAGCGCGAGAACAAACGACGACACAGAGACAAGGACACGAAGGACACGAGCGCTTGTCTCTGTGTCGTCGTTCCGAGTTCAGTGCAAATTCGCGATGCCCGCTTATCTTTCAGTTCCGGCCGGTCCCAGAAAATATGGCCCGGCCGTGCCGCTCGATGAGGCTTCTGCTGCTGGCAGCTGCTGCTGTGCTCTGCAAGCTGCCACGATGTGGCGGAGTTGAACCCAGCAATGTTCCAGTGAGCCGGTTTTTTTGCCTTTTAGGCATACGTTCATTGGTGCTGTTTATGAACTACGATGATGGCGTCTCAAATAAGCCAAATATATATATATATATATTTTTTTTTTTCGGAGAGGAGGGGTGGCTTCAACCAACTTCAACGTAAATTACGTACTGCCCCTCCACCCACTCTCCTGCTATGTCAGTTGGCGCAAAGATATCGGCGCGAAAGTTTAAAATAATAAGATTATGACTTTTTTTTTATATTATAAAGTTGAGCCTATTGCCATGGTATTAAATAAGGCAGATGATTGAGGGGAAAAAAGATTTCCCAGCTAAAGTTCACTTGCCGTTTTCCGGTGCCCTTTTGCGCAGTTTCATCGCATTTTGTCGGCAACATCAGTCTTTATTTTTTTTCCCCTCACACATACAAAGCACCACATCGCCAAGAAAGATCTGCGCGTCGACCTGTCGGTGCCCTCGCTAGGCGTCCTGCTGTCCCAGAGGCTGCACCGGAAAGCATCGTCGCTACAGGAACAGCAACGTGGTCTGCAGTGGCAGCGTCAATACGAGGATGGCGCATTGTCCAACGGAAGAGCGGAAGGAAACGACTCCATCAGCGACGAGGGCGCCACTGATGACCACAGCACCGTGTGGAGACACAGGGGACGTTTCGGCCAGGACATGACCTTCAGGACTAACGCGGCCACGCTGCCCCCCGAGCATGGCAGTGAGATTGTGACACCGGTGAGCATCTGAACTGTATACATGGCACGCGCACGGCAGGATTTTGTGGATATCAGAACAGCGCAACCAATGGCGTACCAGGGAGTAGCACACCGTGAATTATTTTTGCTATGAAATATAGAGCATAAAAAGGCGCTCGAGCACATCTGCTTGCCCAGCCCCCACTTCAAAAAAAGCGCCCCCCCCCCCCCCTCCACCGGAAAAAAAAAATTCTGCTTTCGCTTCTGAGTGCAACAGACAAGGTCTGGCGAACATAACGCCATCGGTACTGTGTCCTTGTGATTGCACTCTTTTGATATTCATTACACACTAACAACATGCCCAATTTCTACTCTTCATAGCAGTAATTTGTTTTCGGGGAAAAAGGGGGGCAAAACGCCGGTGTGGCTAGGGTGCTGGGAGAGGGAGGGGGGAGGTAGCTGCTCCTCTTGCATGCCCATCACTCCATGGTTCGCCCTCTGATAAAGAGACAGTGAAGTGAAACAATGAAGCAGCCTGCTTACACTATGAAAGATCCACTGCTGTTAATTTCACTATCACAGTTACACTCGTAGAACAAAAAATCAAGGTCAAAGTTTCCAGTTTAAATTTCGCGCGCAAATCCCCCCGAGTGCTCATACGAATTGAAGCTGTCCTTATGTGTGTTTTGTCTACAGCACCTACTAGATTTTTTGAAGCTTGGTATGTTTAGCCCACGTATCTCTCTCAGGTGAGAATGTATTTCATTATTAACGATTAGGATAACTACGTATGGCCTAGTAGACACCTCCGAAACCTATGCCTTCGCGGTGAAATCGGAACGGGAACATTGAAGTGGCTGAGGCACCTTCACTTTCATTTTGCGCATCTTCTCGCTTGCGAAGCGCTGTCTCGCAGTAAGCGTTGAGATTGTGAAAGAGCATAATTTACTAACATAAAAAAAAAACGATCTCTCCCTCGTAAAAGTGCCTTGCAACACTTGTTCAGTAGAAAACGCGGCCGATCGGGAGTCCAGGCCCCTGAGAACGACCGAGCCAAACATTATAGCGCAGCACGAAGCCTGGAATTTACAATTAATTCTCAAAGTAGATTAAAAATCACGCCTTCTTCTTTCTACAAATGATGCGTAACGTACCCAAATCCCCGAAGAAGATGGTCTTCGCCTTCGAGAAGGACAACGTCATTTTTTTATATTTTATACGCAGGGATCTCAGGAGCGATTCAGCGGGCGGCCGTGGAAAAACCTCATGGAGCCGCACGAGCCACTGCCAGCCGATCTCGTTTCAGTCTCGACTCGACCGCCGCCAAAATTGAAACGAAGTAACGTCGGTGCGAGGACGAGCCCACTTCAAATCGCGTCTGGTCGCAATGCCACCGTCTCCAACGCTACCGAAAGGTGTTGCAACTGCTCCAAACTGCTAACCAACGAGACCTTCACCAAGGTGTTCTATTTAGTGCCGCCGTCCGTCGAAACGAACAGCCGGAACCGGATCCCCGTCAAGGAAGTCGTGAGAGCGTCACTGTCTAAAACCGTGCTTGTCGAGAGGCTCTACGAGAACGGCGGATGTCACTGCGGCTGCGACAACGCCGCGTCACCCAAACCAGCTTCTTCGAGCCAGAGTTCGAGTACAGAGAAGAGATCAACGACGGCAGCGACAAAAGCGGCGGAACACACAACTCAGCCTTCAACGACGCCTGCTATAACAAGGTTAGTTTTCACTGACGGCGACTGATAAAGCTTTTCGATATATTGGCTGCACTGGCTACCTTGTAGATTTCGCTTCGCCCAAAATAATTGAAGCAAGGGTGATTGACAACGACTCGTTCGTAGCACGAAGCCACCAGTAAAATCCTACAGACTTCACAAAAATTGAGCTCCAGAAAAATTCTTTCCTGCGCCGGGAATCCAATCCGGGACCAAGACAGCGCCCTCTGGAGGCGGTTACTCTACCAATTGAGCTAACCATGAGAATGAGCAGCGTGAGGGCGGAATAATCAGGTTGAAGCGAATGGACACTGGATATGCATTTTCACAGAAACGATGGGTAAAGTAATTGAAGGCCGGAACTTAGAGTGTGCATTCTCTTGTTTATCGGCGGAAAGCTAACGACCACAAGGCAGTTAGCGTTTCGTGCGAGTTCCACTTTAGTGTCGAAAAACAGAAAAGTTCGAATTTCCGTTAGTATTTCCGTTACCTCTTTTTACTGCACACTTTCTATGTGTTACTTTTACAACTACCAGAACCCGGAAGTGACGGATATAAAACAGACGATGTGACATTGACAAGGCTATAGTAAAGGTGCAAACATACACGGTAACATTACCGCCACCATAAGAATCGATAAGTTCCCCAATTTTCATGAGATATTCAACACTTTTTTCCCCTCAGAGTGCGTGAACAGGAAGACCACCCGCAAGCCTTGTACGCCACCAGACCCTCCGCGAGAACTTCGAAAAGCAGAAAGTGCCCCACGCGCGTCTTTGTCAAGTTTCCAGGAGAGGAACTTCCAGCTCGCGCTGCGGACTGCCGGAAGCTGTGGCTGCCGGGCAGCGTCTACAAGAACGAGACCTTCTGGGAATGCGAAGACCGAGGGTCGGTTGACTGCAGAGTCGAAGGTGGACGCGAGGCGACGAAACGCCTGTTGCAGGCGTTGCGGCCGGTGTCCGGTCCACCGCCTTCTTCACGTCAGTACTCGCGAAACCTGGTGTACACGAGGACCTCGGTGAGTTGCTCCGTTATGCCAGGAACGGCACAGACGACAGCGACAACAAACTGCGGGGAAACGACTGCGACGTCGACAACAGAGAGAACCACGTCCACGACGGGGTCAAAGAATGGCTGTGGGGATGACGAAGAAAACGCGTCGTCCGGCACACCCGAGAAGAGTATGCACAAGGCTTCGCTGAACGAACCTGCCGAAGGCAGACACCCGTACTTCTTAGCGCCGTTCTACCCATTCGGCGGTAATGCCTCCAAGATGGGGAACGCGACGCTTTCGTCCACAAAGGCGCCGATGACCGCGAACTTGCGGCACCGACATTACATGACCGATAAGACGCCGAAGAAGACAAGCGCGAAGACTCTGACGCCAACCTCGTTCTCACAGACGCCCAGGACGACGTCAGGTATTATTCGCTCTGATAGCACGCAATCTAGCACTACGGGAACGGAGTTTCCCGCGTTCCCACCGAAGGATGGGTCTCTGCTGGCGGACTGGACGCGGCTGTGTGCGAACAGCGACAACCCGGGATCCACGTTCAATAGCTCGCTCGCCTTCGTACTCATGTGTGCTCTGCCCGGTGCCGCCAGTTGCAACGGAAGCGACTGCGAGCCGGCGAAGCGTCGCGTCGCCTACGAGGACCAACGTCAAATGGTGCATGACACGACTTATCGCCAGAGGAACACGCACAACCATCTGCACGAAGACGACGACTTCCCGTGGACCCGCGCCTCCAAGCACAGGTCGTCCAGTCCGGAACAAGTCCGGTATCTGCCTTACAGGTCTTCGAGGAATGTAACTGCTTTTCCCTATCCAATCAGAGGCTCTGACGTATGGAAAGCGCGTGACGGGAACGTCTCCCGGCTTGGCGGGCGAAACGTCACTGCATCCAGGAGCGGCAGCCACCCGCACCGCGATGTTCCAGTCTTCCTCGAAGTAACCATTTCATCCAATCCGAAGCCATTCTTCATGGGCGGAACGCGGACAACCAGGCCGACCACGGAGAAGAGATACGTCGACGTCATTTTCGGAGCAGCGGAGGGGAGCCTGCAGAGGGCATCGCCACGTCAAAGGCAACGTTTGGCGTACAGAACCTACCAGGAGGTCGCCCGCCAACTTCCACCCACCGACGTCAAGCGGCACGACGCGGCACCCGACTACGTCATTGGGGAACGCACCACGGCCACGGGAAACGAGAACAGTCGAAGTAGAGCGCCAGACAAGAGAGCAGCGAGCAGTATCGGTTATGCGACTAGCGTTGGAAAAGAGCTTCGTCCCTGGCCACCCGTTAAGGTAGACCTGCTGAAGTCCAGTGTCAGAATGAAGGCGCTTGTAGACAGGGCGAGGAGCCCAGCGTGCAAGGACGGTTTTCCGTGCGCTGAAGATGACGGCAAGAAGACCGACATGTTACAAAAAATTATCGTGCGCAGCGGTCAGCCTTCCGAAGAGGTCGAGTACGAGTATTACTACGTCGACGATGACACGCCGAGTAGCGAGCTGCCGCACGACATGTTTTCGCGCTCAGTCGCAGTGGCATCAGACGCCTCGAGGTCTGCGCAAAGTGGTGGTGTTTTGGAACCAGCGAGCCACAACACATATTCTCGAAGCCGATAACAATGAATCCTATTCGCTACTGTTCTGTAGTAAAACGAACGATTAAAATTTGCAAAAAAAATTGAACCAAGCGTAGTGGTGTGAATACCTACACGAAAGACAGAATAATTCGTGGGCACGTCTACTCGCTCATATGTGTCAACGTGATCAACCTATAGCGTTAAATAGCGTTGCCGAAAGCCATCATGGCGGACGCACATGCGCACTGATGCCGTGCGGTAAACTTGCACGAAAGTCGAGAGTGTCGCGGTGTAGTGTCACTCAGTTCGTAAATATACACAGTGAAAACTACGTTGAAGCTGGGTTCACTGCAATAAACCTCTTTTTTCCTGGAAGCCAATATTCGGGCTAAGACTCTTTCTTTCTTTCTTTCTTTTTTTCTTTCTTTCTTTCTTTCTTTCTCTCTCTCTCTTCATGTCTTTCTCTCTCTCTCTCTCTCTTTATTTCTTTCCTTCTATCTTTCCTTCTTTTCTGCATTGATTACTGATGAGAAGTTCCACAGCGTTTTCATGTTGTCAGATTCAGCCAGCGAAGAGAAAGGCTGGTTGATGAAGTTCAATACGTTCAAGAAAAGAGAAATTGATTGATTGATATGTGGGGTTTAACGTCCCAAAAGCACCATATGATTTTGAGAGACGCCGTAGTGGAGGGCTCCGGAAATTTCGACCACCTGCAAGGGGTTCTTTAACGTGCGCCCAAATCTGAGCACACGGGCCTACAGCATTTTCGCCTCCATCGGAAATGCAGCCGCCGAATCCGGGATTTGATCCCGCGACGTGCGGGTCGGCTGCCGAGTACCTTAGCCACTAGAACACCGCGGTGGGGCCAAGAAAAAAGAAAGAAAAAGAATGAGGACTAGAAGAAAATACAAGTGAAAAAATTTGAGCAAGAATTTTTTTTTTACGGGGAAGAGGTAGAAATTCACCCACCCGTTATGTATGTTCGTGCGTGTGTTCGTATGTTATACGCACATTCAAAAGAATTTTCGGGTGGGCGGACGAGGGAGGGTTAGGCCTCGTGACTTAGGTTGAACTGTGAATAGTAATTAGAAAGCAGTAAATAGAATAGTCTAGACGGTAGAACATTAGAATGCGGATAGAGCCGTAATTGGTAAATGGAAAGTATGATTCAGTCGTATGAATGAACTGACTTTTCGAAATACCAAAAAACACCCCTTCTACTGCAAGAACACGCTCGGTATATAGGCGTGCAAACGAGCGCTAAGAAAAAAAAAAAAGCAGCTGGTGGCACATTCGCGCACCTACGTACATTCAGTGATGCTACAGATGGTGGGGGCATCTGTTACGATCGGTATTAATCTTGGTACAAGTGGATCGCAATGCGTTGTCAGAGATATTGCGACCTGGCATATAGCAAATTTCAAAAAGCACTGTTAAATGCAAAGAGGAATTTAAGGTCTCGTTTTTAATTTGATAGAAACACACAAAAAATGACGTATACAAAACTTACAATTAAGCTAACAAAAGTACTGTTGTTCGTTTCGTCAATAATATTTGGGTTTTTCTTTTATTTTTTATACGTTATTTGCAGTGTTTTGTTGTACTTATGATTGTTAAAATTTGTTTTTTAGTCTGTATTCCGTTTATTTGTATAACTTATTCCACGTTGCTGCATTTTACTTGTGCATATTTATCACATTTTCTGACAGGAGGTCCCCCTTCAGCCAAGTGCTCTGGGACCTCCTTCTATATGTTTATGTAAGCATGTATGTTTTGTACGAAAGTAAAAATAAATAAACTGAAACTGAAATATGATACGAATGTGAAGAAATCAAAATAGAGCAAAAGGCTACTTGCCGCCGGCAGCTAAGATGAACATGCACACTTCGAATTTACAGGTTCGGCGTTGTCTTTTCGTCGACTTTAGTTTATTCACACTATAGTATCAAAATTACTACAAAATAACATCCTCCGTGCATTCTTTGCCTTGATTGGCTGCTGGTTATAACTAACCTGGTCAAAGCCAGTGTACACCAAAATACAAATATTGCCCCCACCTTCCCGTAGAGAATGCGCCGGGAGCAAGCGGCGTAGTTATTTTAATGCAACGAATTAACGATGAGGCGAGGATTCATACCCGCCGGTAACCATCATTTATGTACACATTCATCAGCCCGCCGAGCTCCCGCGATGCGAGCGCCCTCACATGCCAGAGCGCGCTCACCCTCTCCACTGACTCTTGCCCACTCTCACCTACTCCTCCCGCAGCACCAGCTCCGGTTGCTAGGGGCGAGGGCAAGCGCGCCAGGCCCCAGCTGTTGTTATGGGAGAGGGACTGAGAGCGCGGAGATAACACCAGCCGTTGCGTACATGTACAAGACTCATGTACATTGAGATTGGGAACAAGGTCCCCGTACACCATGCCGTACACAGCCAACCAGTTTGCACCCTTAAGGGTGCTTTGGTGTGTACGGTCTCTACTAACAGCTTACAGTAAGGGCGTTTTGACAAACCAAAACATCTTTGTCGTAGGGCGTTAGCTATAGACACGGAAAGCACCCTTGACTGGCTTGCTCTGTACGGGAAACGAAATGTCTTGTATTTTTGATTGATGATTGATTGATTGATACGTGGGGTTTAACGTCCCAAAACCACCATTCGATTATGAGAGACGCCGTAGTGGAGGACTCCGGAAGTTTTGACCACCTGGGGTTCTTTAACATGCACCCAAATCTGAGTACACGGGCCTACAACATTCCCGCCTCCATCGGAAATGCAGCCGCCACAGCCGGGATTTGATCCTGCGACCTGCGGGTCAGCAGCTGAGTACCTTAGCCACTAGATCACCGTGGCGGGGCAATGTCTTGTATTTTAAAGTTCATTTTGTGTTTGGTCAGCGTGTTTTTGTTACATTGGACGATGAGCATTCTCGACAAGGCGAGTCAAACTTCTTGATTTTGAGAAAAAGGCTATGAAATCAGCGACGTCGCAGAGATATTCAGGAGCCCGAAAAAATGCAAAAATTGCAACTATCCATTTCTCTTGAGTTTTCTCTGTCACTTCCTGTTATAAACCTGGAATAACAAAACGATCCGAAAATGCAGTTCTGAGTAATTATTCTATGAGACCAAATCAACGTACTAGCTGTTTCACTTCGGCGACAATAGTGTGTAGTTGTATTGTCGTTGCGTTATCCATCAAACTCGGGAGCTCTAAAGCAATAGTTGTCGACGGAATCACCATATGCGAGACGCGAAGCAGTCAGCTTATACTAGCGCAGACATACATTCATCGGGGCAAAGTCTGCGCCCGGCAACAGCGCGGGAACGACGTAGTACCTGGGAACAGCAACGTACACCTAATACCACGCATGCGTTCGTAACTTGAGCGCTGTGCGTCGGCGCGCGCTCAAGGACAAAAAAAAAAAAAAAAGGAAGAAGAAGAACGGAAAGACCGCTTCTGGGAGTGTAGTGTTGGCACGAAAGGCCCTACAACATCGGTTGGTCGAGTCGGAAAGAAAGTAAGCTTCGCAAGGAATGCAAAAATAAAATTGAAGCGGTGGCGTGCGTCTTTCACAGCGCGGCCTGGCTTAGGTACCCCGTTTTGCGAAAGTAAAGGTGGGTTGAAGTAAGGAATTTTGGGCACCTCTAGACAAACCGTGCTACAGAAAGGGAACCGGTTCCATTGCCTCGGTATGATCGCCTGATTCTTTTTGTGCTCCGACGCATGCGTCATTTTGAACATATCACGCAGGCAAGCAAGCTTATGTCATGATCGCCGCAACATTACTAGGTCCCCTAGCATTACGACAAGATGTGGCTGTAGTAAACCACCACTATAAGGGACGCAGCGTTCGGCACTTAATTCTTTACTGACCGTACGATGTGCCAGAATAAAAATATTTCAACGACTATCTCTTTTTTCTTCGCGTGTGAGACGATTGGCTGTCTATGCCCGTTATGATGGCGCTGTGTGCAGTATTTTTCGCCGGATAAAGACCGTTGGGCGCGTCGCAGTCTGCTAACAATGTGCAGATTGTTGGAACATGGCGGACGTACGTCCACCGTGACTACGGGGGCTTTATCGTCAAACTGCGTACTGAAGTGCTTCAAAATCGCCACATCCGAGGCAAGTGCCGACCGCTACAGAACGAGCTCTGTGAGGTCCTCCTGGAATGTCTTCTCGTTTCGTGCCCGTGTGATCGGTATTTACTTCCCTCTGGAAAACGCAACGTCGGAGCGCAGGTAATCTGGGCGCCCCATTTTCGCCCGGAGACGCAGCTGACGGACGCTGCACTTGGTGTCATAGCTTGCCACGCACACCACGTATGCAAGAGGCTCAGTTTTTTACGCCGTTGCCCGAATGCGCTATTCGATTCGTATCTCGTTTATCGCGACTTCGTGCTGTTGCCAGATCACAACGTCGAGGCCCCTTTGTGATGACAGCGGAACCAGTTTTAGAGGAAACTCATTCTCCCCTCTTGATCTCGGAGCGAACGAATCTCGCGCGTTATCTCCGATTGCTAGTATAAGAGATAGCTTTGTCTCATTGCCGATTTCAGACCGAGCCGCTGCATTCGGTCGATGTTCGTTAGCCTAGAGGCCGCGAAGAAAAAAAAATATAAACAAAGCTCTACAAACATTTACAAAACGTGACTTGTTAAGCAGCATATGTCTTTGTATTTTAATGGGCGTTGACGACGTCATATTGCTTGCATGTGCGGCGGTGCACAGCTGATGACCCAAGGATGTGACAGCTAAGGATAAACACCCGTTGACTTTCCTGTGCAGCCGTCGTGGTTGGTGGCAAAAACGGTAGAGTACCCTTCTGTTTTTCTCTTACCTGCTGGTCGCGTACTTTTCCTCGCTGTTGTGCTCAGAATGACGGCATTCACAACGAGTAAGAGCGTTCGCGCGTTTGCTAGTCGCGCCATTAACCATTGCTTGAACTGAAAGGCGTGAATTACTGCTTCATAACGCAGGATTGGAGCTAAACTTGCCGTCAAATTTCACAGCATCGTTTCTGCTTTGTTCAGGTCAATATAATTTTCAGTTGAATTGGTGACATTCGTCGGGAGGGTGCGGCGGCGGTTATTCTTCCACTAAAGATAATCCGGGGTCAATGTTGGCTTTTAAATATTTCCAGCCCACTCCTCAACATGGAAACCATGTCCGAGCGAGAGATGTGCCTCGAGATTGAACGGGACCTGAACCGCATCCTGCTGGCTTCCACCAGTCGGAACCAGCCGCCGCCAGATACCATGCAACAGTATGACAGACTGCCACCTTCGTTGCTCTGCCAGCCCGAATCGCCCATTCAGCCTTTGATGCAGCCTCACCCCCCGCGGGGCTTGCCATCAGTGAACCCGCCACCTGTAGTCCCATTTACATTCACTGCGTGCAACACAGCTCGCGACGAAGTCGATTGCCGGCAGAGATCGGCACGAATCCCGCCGAAAGCAGGGAAACGTGAGCGCCGGAAAAATTTATCCGCCAAAAAGAAGGACCTCAGGCTGGGCGAACCGGATGTCAGTGTGCTCCCACCTGTGCAAGGTGCTGAGGTGGTTCCAGTGTCGATGGACTCTGCAAATTCAAAAGACTGCAGCGCTGAAGTAAACAGCGCCATGCGGGGTGAAACTAACGCAGGCACTGCATCGGTGGTTGAAGGGTGTGCATTGCACAAGGCCAAGCCTGTCCCCACCGGACGCAGATTTCCAGGGCCGAAGAACAGCAAGGGTTCGTGGAACCAGTACAAGGAAGTATTGTGGAATGCCCCTGCTTGGCCTGGTGTAAATAATCCCAAGGAATTTCTGTTCCTGCAAGATCTTGAGAGGCAACTGCTTCAGTGTGCACCTCATTTTCAGGATGATCATCTCCAAAATGCACAGGCAAAGCAATTTGGTGAGACATTTTACTTTCGTTAGCTTAGTCATGTATTGGGGTTTACTAGCAACGTATATAGTACATAATATTAACGAAATACTTGGCCCGAGTTTCTTTCACCATAATACCTGATTCAGACTGCTCATCATGGCTTTGGGAACTATTATGATAACAAGGTTTTTTTCGTCAGTTTACCCTCGTGAATGCCATGTTAGTAGCACTGGCTGATGCTGCTGACATTGGCAACGTCAAATTTTTGGAGAGAGAGAAAAGAGGCTCTCCCATAATGGATACCAATTCTGTGCCAGTGGTGTGATAGAGCGTGTGGCAGCAGTGTAAATTGAGCCTAAAGCCCTGTGCTTTGCATTATGGCAAGCCGGTAAATTGCAAAGTACAGCTGTTGTGCCAAGACCAACTTGCATTACAATTCTCTCGTATTAGTAATGAAACTGACAATGCTTGTTTGTGTTTTCTTGAAGCTTCCTAGTCAAAACAAAAATTGATTTTAACTTGTAGGCTTCGGGCTAAAAACTGCTAATGTGCGCATTCATAATTATGGATCAGTCAAAACGTGTGCGTGCGTGTTAACTATTCTAGAGTATCAATATCAATGGAGCACGCTGAGAGAAAGGGCTTGCTGTTGAAGTACGTAGTTCGGACGGTATGACTCGGTGAAAGTGCCCGTTACCTATTACCTTCTTGGAAGTGTACCGTGGAACTCCAGAGCCACTGTGCCTTCGAGGTCGTGTGCTTGGGAGGCATGCCATCGTGTTCCTTAGAACTCGTCATTTGTGTAGTTTTCAGAGGTTTAACCAGAGGCAGGTGTCCTCACTCTTTCACTGGATGTAATGAATTGTATTATAGTTTTGAGCGTCTTATGTTAGAATTGGCATTAGCTTTGCATGTCATGTCCAAGTGCTATTTCGATATGACGTGCAATGCCAATGCCTATTCTAACATAGGAAGCTCGGAACTATAATGAAATTCGTTAAATCCAGTGAATGACAAAAGAGTGTGTGAACATCTACCCCTGGCTAATTCTCTTAAAACTACACAAATGATGAGTTCTAGGGAATACGATGGCATGCATCCCTAGCCCTGCGTTTTGTACCCTGTGGCTCGTGCAACACAGCTCTTGACATTGTTTATGCATCCTGTATCAGTGCTTGGTCTTTCGTACATTAAGCATCATTGCAGAAAAGGAAAAAAGGCAGAAGCCTCATTTACAGAAACAATGTTTAAGGGTTGCACCATGATGGCCTTGACATGATGAAATTTCTCGTGAGTTGTGAAGTGGTAAATGAAGGGTACGGTGAACTCTCCAGCTACCCGAATTCTAGGTTGGCTGCATTATTGGATTGTCGGCTCCTAGGCACTGTGATTCCTATTAACAGCAGAGCAGTATCTAGGCAATACTGGCGTTCTTCTTCCAAGTGCAAGGTAACGAGTTTGATTCCCAGCAGTGGCAGGACTACTGTGATGAAGGTTGAATCTAACACGGCACTTACACAATCTGCATCAGGAGCGATACCGACATTTCCTGACACTGCGCAGCTACCGGATCTGTGAAATGTACTCCATGTGCTGGCCTACAGATCCGACCTAGTGTTGTACTCATTGGGTGAAGGCTAAGAGCGAGTTGAAGTGCAGCCTTTTTGCCAAACTCCAACTTTTTCACCTTGTGTGTACCAAGACCAAGAGACAGGATACAGTAATTCCAGCTTGTTAAAAGTAATTCTGCATTTCTTACTGTGGTCTCTTTATAAGGCCCTTTGAATTTTCTGAATGCCAAGATTTGCGATATATGAAAACAATTGTATGAACATTGTATAGCAGTAGTCTTGCTTACAGACAATCTTAAGTACTTTTACCGCATCTGTGTCTAGTACTTACCTGGCCATTACAGTGCTGCCGCAAGATGCGCTTAAAGTGCTAAACTTTGCAGGTCCCGTACCTTCACACCGCAATGGTGGTCGTCACGACAGCTCCAATTTGTTTGAAGAGAGGCTGCTGGTTTTCAAACAGCACAGGGTTCTTCTTTTGAAAAAGGTGACTGTGGTCTCCGTGAATGTCTTTTTTCCCGTTACTGTGTTTTGGAGTGCCGTAAGCCTAATAAAGAGACCCCGTAGACCACTTTGGCTCATATCTATGACAATTTTAAGTCTCCCACGCTTGTTCTTGAATACTGTAGTTGAATATTGGTGCAGAAGTAAAAAAAAAAAGTGTTCCAGTTTTTATTAGACTGTATAACCTTTGGAGACGTAGGTTACTAAGGTGGCACAGTAGTGATTGTTTAAATGAAAACAATCCCCCTTCCCTCTTAGACTAAAAGTCCGAGCTTGTGTGTTAATACTTAAGCATTGTGTCCACAACAGTCTTATGAGTGTGTTTTTTATCACGTGCCAATGTAACATGGCAAACTGCCTGATATAAAAACTAGCTAAGAAAAGTTTATCACCACAATTTGTGGGTTACTTCCATTCTGTGAGCAATACTGGTGTTCCTCTTTTGTAGTAGTCGGTGCGGTGCTTCTCGTCTAGCCTATAGTCTCCATACATTATACTCTTTTGCAATGCCCACCACTGTGAAGTCGTATTGCTGACGTCGGTTCTGTCTCGCGTTTCTGCTTTCCAGAGGTCCCAGCGTTTCCCAAAGGCGCAATTCTACTGTCACCTCTGTCATCGGCACATCGACGACATGTGGTACGTTGACAAGCACTTGGAACAGGAGCAACATGCAAGCAAGAAGCTTGTGAGTACTGTTGCTTGAGGGCCCGCTTCTCTGTGTTGTTTATTTTCCCCTCAATTGCACCGTCATGACTCGTGTCCAGGTGAACGACTTGCGGTTGGCCGTCAAGAACCTTCCCTATCCGGTCGACATTCAGTGTGACGCGATTGGTGCTATGATCGAGAAGGTGGCGCAGGAGCACAGTTTGACTGTGGAGGAGGTTGAACTGCGGAAGAGAGTAGTCGCTGACCTGGAAACGTTCATCAAGGCAACATTACCGGGTGAGAAGGGAATTTCTTGTCGCTTGAACATGCCTGTTTGTACCGTTCAGGGCATTCTAACACAAAAGTTGGTGCAAATTCTGTTGGTGCTTAAATAAATTACTCGTACTGTTGAACTGTGACATTTCCTGATAATACAGTGAAATTTTTCTTGTTTCTTTCTTGATAACATAGTAACATGCCCGAAGTATGGCATCCACAATGTTCACATTTTCAGCCTAGCATGTCTTTGAACGTAATCCTTAGGAATGTACTAAGAAGTGTTCATGCTCGTGAGTTGAAAATTAATAGCAAACATTTCATTGGTCAAAAGACATGTACACTTGGCACATCCCACCCATCTGCTGTTCTTATGTTTTTACTGGATGAGCCTAAAATTAACGGTGAATTGTTTCAATCATTGTTTCTGTGACATCGTGTATTTAAGGATTCTGGAAATGTCGTCTAAAATGAGAAGGTTTAAGGCTGCAGCTAGAGTAAATAATTTAATTTAGGCAAAACATCTTGTACCACAAATGCCTTGGTTGAATAAGGGTTACCATCTCGCCAAACTGGGCTTTTCCACTTATACATTGAGCTTTCAGTACCCCCCCCCCCCCTTTCCATTTTTTTTGTATTCATGCTTAGGAAGTTGAGGGTCCGCTGCACTCTGGAAAAGCCATTGTGTTCCCCAAGACCAGTAAACTTGAGAACTCCTGCCTTATAAAGGATAAACCACTTTGCACGTTATGCTTAGATTGGTTTGTCTACGAGTCGAAAAACCCACACTAATGCCTCAATGGGTTTATAAAAAAAATCGGAACCATTTAAATATTCCTTAACCAGTGGTCATGTGTGACAGTAGGCTGCAAAGAAGTGTGTGTAGGCACCTCGATGTAGTTTACCGAGTAACTAAAACGTGCTACCAACGTTAAAATGCAGATGTCAAGTTGAGCTTGTACGGTTCGTCAGCCAATGGGTTTGGCTTGAATACAAGCAATGTCAACATTGACTTGAATCCGCTTGGGAGAGGAGACTGTGCCCAGCTCTTCGTTGGAACGGGTGACCTCCTTCAGGAGTGCCGTAAGCACGTTTTCTTTTGTCTTCAATCATTGTTCTTTGAGTGTAGCACAATAATAGGATGTTTCGGTAGCAATGTAATCGTCAATGCAGTTCCAATTTAAAGCTTTCTTCAACCATAATGTACTGCATTTGGAGTAGTTGCAATCTAGATTATCCATTGTGTGAGCTGTTGGAATCTTGCAAAAAAAAAAAAAAAA
The DNA here is from genome assembly GCF_013339725.1 of Rhipicephalus microplus. Taxonomy (NCBI): domain Eukaryota; kingdom Metazoa; phylum Arthropoda; class Arachnida; order Ixodida; family Ixodidae; genus Rhipicephalus; species Rhipicephalus microplus. The sequence continues at coordinate 109,792,540 of NC_051175.1, read as the reverse complement.
AAGAGTGGCAATTTGTTCGGTGATTGGGCAGGCACCGTGACTTTGCTCAGCATGACTGTGTAAACAGATGCTTGAGAAAACCACAGACACAGAACGACTAAAGATACTGCGAGGTATCAATTCATGCTTTGGAATTAAAGTTGCTTTAAACAGTACTCGCTTGAAGGTGCTAAACAGTAATGTCTGTAATGTTGCTTGCCGAGTTCACTGGTACACTGCCAAATTCAGCTGTAATTTCTGTGCTCATAGGTCCCTTCCTGAAGCTCGCAATCGTTTTACGGCATATCCAGACTTTATTGCCCTGCCTAATGAGGGTGCTTAGTCAGGGGTTATTGAAAGTGTTGTCGCGGGCTATAAACCTACTTTCATAGACTGCAGGGTGTCACCCAAGATGTACATGAGAATTGATGCTCTAGCGGCTCGAAATTCACTGTGGCACGTATCTGTCTCTGTAGCCAAGTTTGCCCAAGTGACAAAGGACTACTTGTCCAAGGTGCCACGGATACGCTTCAAGGAGGTCGACAGCGAGCTCTCTTGTGAGATCAGCCTCAACAACTCCCACTCGCAGAAGACTTCAAGGCTCCTCGACGACTATGCCTCGCTCGACAGGAGGGTTAAAATTCTGGGAGTCGCTTTTCGGCTGTGGGCCAAGGTGATTGAGAGGATTTGCTCTCATCTTTGCAAATCAGTTTCTTGTCAAACAAACTTTGCTCAAATTTGCCTCGTGTAGGTTGTCATTGTTGGTTATCTTGAAGTGGGCAAGCTGTATTTCGATCCTCGGCAATTCCTGCATTATTGGGCTCGGAGGAATCGTTCTTCCACTTCAAGGCATCTCTAACGCCTTACGTCACGAACTTCCAATATAGTATTTTTGAAAGAACATAAATGCATTAAAGACAGTATTGTAGAAAGCTGGCTTGTGTACACTGCTTACAGCCAAGTTTGCTAGCGAAGTCATGATAAGAAATGGTGTTACGACGTCGTAGCATCCTCTATGCGTGAACAAAGGGGGTAGGTGCGTGGACCTGCTTGGGTTGTATTTGGGAAGAAATATTGGGACATCTTGCCACAGAAAACTTTTAACTAGTCTACTGCAGCGGGTATGCAAAATGTGCGAACGGTTGAGCTCATCTCCGAGAAGTAGAGGGTTGAGCAGGTGCTGCGATGAGCTTGCTACGATACACTTAGGAATCTGCGTGGGCGTTGGTGAAATGCTATTACTGCCACGGTAATAGCATTGCATTATGGAGGTGGTGTGCACGACGAGGATGTCTTACAAGAGTACCAATACTGATATAGATGAGGAACACATAGAACATTCTGTACACAGATTGATGTGTGCCTAGTGAAATGTGCTTATAGACCTTTAGGCGAGCTCGAATAATTGTCTCCTCACGACTCGCGGAGCAGAGCAGCGGTGCACCGTGTCAAGGCGGCTGGGCGGGGCAAGTACGGGTGCCCGCAGTGGTGTCGCCACTCGTGCACAGCTGGCAGGAGCTGAACAGAACTGTGTCTGGGCTTGCAAAGCAGCTTCAAGGCCATGTCGTATACATGCCAAGTCTCCCAGATTACCCGCGGGACTCTCGGATTTTGAACATTTCTCCCGGTTTTACTGGTCATGGGAAAATCTCCCGGAAATCTAGTTTTGCTTCACGCATCCAGTGCTTTGTCTGGCCCCTTTAGCAAAGTTGTCTGGCCACGTAGTAAAAAGGATCCTTCTTTTTTTTTTTAACGATGGCAGCAAGGATCAACTCGGTTCAATGTACGTTTTCGAGATGCAAAAATAGCGCCAGAACATGCGGCCTGCGAAGTAGAAGCAGCGAAATTGCGCATGGCTGTGCAGTTTTTGAAGGTCACGCACATTAACGAAAAAAAAAAGAAAACTTCATAGTAGTAGAGGGAGGGCAGTGACCCCCGTGGTATGGTTGATGATTTTGCTGGCTGTTTATTGTGCCAGCATTCCAGGAAGTGATGGTGGCGTATCTTGAATTGCTGGTGCCGCAGGGGGCGCGAGAGAGAAAAGAAAAGATTGGCCTCGTATATGCATGTTACTCCGCAAATGTCGTCGAAAGACTATAGTCTTGCATCTGGAGAGAGTGAACAAAACGTTTATTTGATGTTCTGCGCAAGAAAATTAATGAATGGTATTCTAGAGGCGCTGTATTAGAGTGCCTCGAGCATGCAGTGGAGGCGAACGAGCGCATCAAGTCACGTCACACGTGAGGCATGAGCACTATCTGGCAGTTATCCGGGAAAACGGGGTGTGGGCTGTCCGCGCCCATCTCGTAGGTGATAAGGTGTAGAACACAAGGCAACGGGTAGGTGCCACCACCGTGTCGTCTTAGCAAAGCGTTGGAAACACTTGCCATTTCGTGCAAGCGTTGCATGGCCAGCGCACTGTTATAAAGGCTATCCTTAAAATTACTTATGATTCCTTTTGTAGTTGAAACTACACATACATAATATTGACGATTCCTTTTTCTAGTTGAAACTACACATAATAATATTGACGTGCTGTTATTATGCCTCAGATATGTGCAATAATTGCTTTTTAATTGACAATCGCACAAGTATGAATGCTGAACCTTGAGCAATATTGGTGGGCGCTGCGAATGGGGTCGGCCGTTTGTAATATCGTTTGGTCACGTTAATCCCATTTGGGGTACCATTAAGGTTGGACAGACAGAAATGTACAGACAGACAGACAAAAATTTTTGTGCCGAAGGTTTTTGAAAGACTGGTCTTTAAAAAGGAGAGTAAGAAGGAAGCAAGCGCCTCCGACAGAAGCGCTTGCTTGATGTGACGGGGCTGATCGAGCGAGTGTTTACAAATAGATGCTTGTATGGAAGAATGCGCAGCCCTCTTTGTGGCTGTTTCAATCTACGGACGCACCCGCGTCCTTAGACATGCAAACGGTGGGGGTGTGGCTGTTAACCTTGCGAGTGAAGGGGAGCGCATAATAGGGAGTGGCGCGGTGCCTCCGGCGGATGGGGAGGGGGAGGCGACGCTGCGACTGACCTTCACTCTCCCCTACCTGTACCTGGAAGGGGAACTGCGCATGCTTATGCTCACACCTCACCACACACTTTCTGTACCCTTCCTTTATGCACCCCTTTTCCCTTTTTCCTCAAGGAGCTAAGCTGAACCATGGTTCTGAAAGGGTTCATCGAACATAATGGCAGGGCTTTTTCAAGCCGCTCGTCACGATTAACCAGCGCTTCTTCCTTTCGCAATTCAGAACCTTCTTTTAAATTTTTTCTCTTTTTATAATCTGACGGTTTTCTCCTCTCACTGTCTTTTTTATCCCCATCCCCCTTATCGAGCGCTCCTACCCCATGTCCTTACCTTTCCTCCAACATTCTTGTTTTCTTTTCTGTTTTTTGTTTTTGCTTTTTTGGTTTACCCAACTGCAAAGGTTGCCGAAAAGAGTGCCTGTTTTTTTTCTTTCACGTCTGGGTCACGGGCGAATGCCAAGCTGGGGGAAGGCGAGTAGTCGGCAGTACTGTACTATAGTCCCTTGCCTGACGAAATAACTCGCAAACAAGCGATGACAGGCCTCACACACGGAGTGATGTTATCGGACGTGCCCTTCGCACGACGGTGACCGCTGGGTCGTTTCATCTCTGCTTTAGCTGCGTTCGTCCCTAGCTCTAGGGCGCTTTTACAAGCCCGTAAAACAGACGATGCACAAGCGATGTTATCGGTTTCGACTCTGTACAAATCAGCGGCGAACCGCGAAATTCCACTGACAGTGTTCATATAATTGCTCTCGCAGTACCCCCCCCCCCCCCCACCCGCGGTTGACATTTTGTATACTCCCCTCCCACAGGCGAGACCCCGTCCCTTCGGGTTAAGCAAATCTCCCGGATTGCGTTTCTCCAAACTTGGCTGGTAGGTATGTGTGGCGGCACCACAAGTTGCTAAGCAATATGCCCCACCGCGGTGGTATAGTGGCTAAGGTGCTCTGCTGCTGACCCGCAGGTCGCGGGATCAAATCTCAGCGGCAGCGGCTGCATTTTGGATTGAGGTGAAAATGCTGTAGGCCCGTGTACTTAGATTTAGGTGCACGGTAAAGAATCCCAGGTGGTCACAATTTCCGTAGCCTTCCACTGCAGCGTCTCTTATAATCGTATGATGGTTTTGGGGTGTTAAACTCCACGTATCAATCAATAATGTCGATGCTTTGCAAAGTTTTGTTTTTGACTGGTGGACCAACTCTCAGTTTAAACAGGTTCATAACACTTGTGTGCTTACTATAGTGTATATTGATTAATTAGTTATAGATAAAATTAGTCCAGGGCGTTCAACAGCAGCCCTTATAGCATCGACGATCGGGTGAGTTGGTACAGATACAAGGTGTTTGAATTGCACAAAAAAGCAGACGAAAAGACAAATGATCACACTACTACAACTTCGGAATCACACGGTGCTTGTGTTCATGTGATCATTTGTCTTTTTGTCTGCTTTGTTGCGCCGTTCATAATTTTTACAGCCCGAATTGTTTTTTTTTATGTCAAGGCAGAAATCTAATTAACAACTGAACAAGCAAAATTTTTTTGGTGGGTGTGAATTGTACAGGTTTTGCCTCGTATCTTTTCAGCACTGCGGCTTGGACCAGCAAGATCGGGGTACACTGCCACCGCACGCGTTTGCCATCATGACGGTGTTTTTTCTGCAACAATGCAAGCCTGCTGTGCTACCCGTTCTGCATGAGGTTTGTAATACTTCAGTCAGTCTTGGTGCCCTCTTGATTACTGCCTTTCTCTTTGCTTGCAATCTGCTAGCTCTTAATAAACTATGCAACTGAAGCATAGGTAAAAAAATGGCTTTGTTAGTACGGCAGTAACTTGTTCACCTGTGAACAAGAATGAATGCTAGCAGCTCAAGATAATGTAGCGAAATCAATAACGGGACTGGTTGGCCTACTATCAAGTCGATGTTAGGTAGGTAGTATGTTTATTTACAGAAAGGCAGAGAGGTCGGCCTGAGCGATAGTTTGCTCTAGCCTGCTACTCTACACTGGGGGAAGGGAAAGGGGAAAAGAAAGATTAATGGATGACGATGGTGAGATAGAGAGGTGAGTATGTAGTGTTCTTTCTAGCTGAGACACATTTTATAGCCGCGCACATAGTCCAGTTGTTTCTAAAAAGGTAATAACTGCTCTTGTGACCACAGTTGCACTGTTGGTGTCTGGCCAAGGGCCCAACATGGTCTCATCAGTTAATGACCTACTGCGATATTGTTCAGTAGAAGAAATCAGTGTTTGTCGTTCACGTGCGTATGCTGGGCAAACACAAAATATGTCGCGCTCGTGTGTGTCCTACCTGTGCTTCAGTGTGTCTTTTATTTGTGTGTTTAATTCCAGTGCGGTGTGAGTCTCAACAAAATATGTGCTCAAGTGTTTCTGGCACATCACAGTGTTCACAATTAGGACCGGTGTCACTGCGAGCGATGATATGTGCGTAACGTCTAGTGTACGCTACACCAAGACGAATGCGGTGGATCATACTTGTGAGTTGCCTTTTCAATTTGGGAGGCATGCGGAACCTCATTTCCGGGTCCCATTTGTGAAGTCGCTGGTGTCGCCGTTCCGGTTTGGTCCAGTGCTGAAGTGTGTAGCTGCGCATCACGCAGCGAAGCAGGGCGTTTGTGTCAGCTCGTGAAAACGCAATGCGTACTTCAGGGGCACTGCTTAAGGCATTTTTAGCTTGAGCGTCTGCCTCTTCGTTTCCCATCACGCCGCAATGAGCGGGAATCCACTGGAAAGTTATAAGTCGATGTTGATTATTGAAATAGTGGTTCAGAAACCTCATGGTGTTACTTTTGTGCCAAGGAAGGGCCTATTTTAAAATAAAATTGCGTTTTAGTGGTCCGCATCGGGTTAGCACACTTCAAATTACCCGCCTCAAGAAGTGGACCGACTCGCGTCGCTGTTGCCGTGCATAGCGTTGCCCTGCTTTACTGCGCTAGTAGCAGCAGACCGATATTAGCGGAAGCTACTGCAGCTACTACGGCCATTGATGAATTTCCCGCCATTGGCTCCGAGGCTGCAGACGTTTTTTGGTTCAACTGCGCCTCGCTAGATGGCACCACCCGTCCAATGTAACTACGCGAAAATTGAATTTTTGAACCACTTATGCCATTCCTCATAGTAACGTACGACGATTCTTTTTTCCATGAATCGAACATAAATGAACAAGCAGCATTTTATTGCGTCTCTTGATGCACGGAAGGTTCTTCATTTAGTGCAGCTATATCGATTACTAGTGAATAATTGTAGGCAGTTGGTCTGATGTCATCGGGATCATTTTGAGAATGTCCTACTGCAGCGCATGGGTTCTTGTGCAGTTACCTTAATTTCTCTATAAGTAGGGCACTGTTGTTCATGATATTATCGTTTTAGATATTGTGATTCATTGAGCTTTCACTCTGTCGTAAATTTTTATTTGACTTTAGTGTCGCCCTTTAAGGGGAGACGCTCCTCGAAAAAGTTTTTTTTTTATTTCTAGTAATAGAGACTTTAAAAGTTTGTTATTAGTATAGTTTTTTATGCAGATTTCAAATATGCAATCATTTTTTGTGTAGCTGCTATAATTATTGAGTTATGCCATAAACAATAGCAAAAAGTTACATTTTTCGAGGGCACTCTTTCATGTACTAAACTTTCAGTAAAAGCGCTGTGTCTGATCTTATTTGACTCTTGGTAGATTGAAAAGTGCAAATATCTATATAGATATGTTACAGAAATATTGGAACCAAGAAAAAAAAATTGTATTGAATGACTTATTATTTTCAATCTCCCTTGAAACAATAAGCTAATATTTTCACAACTAATGCTGGTAGGCATTGCAATTTAGAGTAGATATTTGCATTCTGCATGTGTTAAAGAATATGTGTGCCAAGTTTCGTTACTATACAATGAATATGTTTCTAAAAGGCTGCCCGGAAAACGTGAAACTGTCAGAAAAAATGAAAATGAGAAAAAAAAGTTTGAAAGTTCGCAAAGTTGGCATTTATTAGGAAATCATTCTTTTTGCATCAAATTGGGGCACAATGAAAAGTACCTTGCCTTGAATGCACTGCAAGTGTCTAGAAGTCCCCTGCACCATAGCTTGGTCCTTCACGGCTCTTGCGATCAGTGTCCTCAACACGAGCTCTCTTCGCTGTGTTGCGACGGTGTGCCCTCGCTTCTGCAGTTTGCTTCAGGTTCATCTTCCTGATGCGCATGACGTCACAGTGGTCACCATGTGTGGCCAGATCTTGTGAGGGGAGAATTCCAATGCCTTCGAGCACTTCTTCAAAGCCCTTTTGGCCTTTGTTGTACCAGAGTACAGCAAGAGCGGTGGCTGTCTTCACAGTTGTTCTGGAGGCGAACTTTGTTTTTGGACATAGCAGCCATATCTTGCTGTTCAGCGATTCGGCTGCATTCTGTGTCTTGCCATGAAGGCACCGAATAAGGAGTTTCTCCTCTGTAAGGCGCTTGTAGATAGGCATAATTACCAATCCTTGAGCCTTCGTCAGCAGTGGGGTGTGGCGTGGTGCAGGCTCCCCCAGTGCTTCCGCACGCTTGTGCTTGCACCACGAATTTGGTCCCGCGGGGCAAAAGTTGTGGCTACTGGTACCATCACTGGAGCAGCAATGAAAATACGATGCCCATATGGCAGTGTACATATTTCGGACACTGTCCTTGTTGCTCGTGATGGCGATCTTGTAATATGTTTGTAGTTTTATTATTGTCGCATCTTTCAGTTTTTCGCCTCGTGGCAGTGGCGTTGCCAATTTCCGTAGGGCAGTTCCCAAGCGCTTTGCAACGTGGTTCGTGCACTCTTCTTTGTCAATGGGGGTGTCACAATATACATTTGCCTCGCAGACTGCAGTGTAGGCCTTGCTGTCACCATCACTTAGGAAGCTGGTGAATCGCAGTGGAGTTTCATAAGACAAGGTCCTCTGCCATATATTGACAGCTGCCGCAGGTTCCATTGCATGGGATGAGCAGTCAGTGTTTTTTTGGCAAACTGGAAGATGAAAAGCTCGCCATATCTCTTCATCCTCCCCAAGGTCCCTGTGTATACTGCAAGCATGGCAGTAGTTCGAAAGAACTTCAAGACAGAGGCAGAGCCCCGTGTCCAGGGACACGACTGTGCCCACTCCATTGTGGCTTTTATGACCTCTTTTCTGCCAGGTGCCATCAAACATGACTGGCACATCTCTGCCGCCGACTGTGTCCTTCGTGATGTTTCGTGTCTGGTGCAAGTTTTTGCTCACTGCCGTCATCGCCGCACCATGGAGCTTCTTGCAAATGCCGTTGAATGTCTTGTGATGCATCGGGCTCGGAAGACCGAGAATCGCACAAAATCGTGAAAGTTGGTCGTGGCCTGCGCCTATAGCGCGTGCTGCCAGAACTGCCTTCACGTTTACAGCAAAGCTGTCACGCGAGCTGCCGCTGTCAAAACGAGCGCTCGTTCCTTGGTCCTCGGCCGAAGCAGTACGTCTCGACGTGTGCGTGAACGAAAGTGCAGATTCAGGGCAATCAGAATTTTGACAGCACAGTTCGAGGAATGCCGAAAGTCCTTTGCGCTTTCCAGCTGCCTCTCGCACGCCGAGCTTCCGTTCGCGGCAGGTTGGGCATTGCGCACCCGCCACAAGTGCCGTCAGCGCATCGATTTCGCAAAGCAGCATGTTCGCAGTAGCAGCATCTACCGGTCTACGTTCACTCTCGAAGAATCCAATCTTCCTTTGGGATGCACCGACGAATTCCACGGCAGCGGCTATTTCACAACCACTGTCGCAGGGTTCGGTGACGGTGTTAGGCCTATCCGAAGTCGGAGCGTCGGGGCGTTGGTCGGGGGCGACATCGTCGTTCGCTGTCGCTTTGCGAAGCGTCCGACGCCGTTTCCCTCGATACTTGTGGCGAGTTCTGAACTTTCGATTATCTGAACTGCACTTCTTCGGGCTTGCCATGACGCAAAAATGCAGAGAAACGCAGAAAAACTCGATCGCGACGTCCGAGGCTTCGCTCTTTTGCCGGAGAGATAGGAGGGGGAGGAGCGTGGAGCGCACCGCCGTCCAATGGCGGCGCTGTGTGCCGCGATATTCAAAACGCGTGACGTACGCGTTGTTCTTTTCGTTTTTTGTTTATTCTGCGTGAAGGCACGAGACTGGCTACTAGTGGATTATGAAGGATATGGCCTTCGCAGCATGCGTGCACGATTGCAAATGGCGGCCAACGCGCCGTTTTCGCGACAAGACGACGCGAACTTCGCCGTTTTTCGCGACTTTCGCGCATTTCTCGCGTCACCGCTGCCCACTTGGAAGCATTTTTTGATAATTTCTCGTGCGAATTTCAGCTTGATATTTTCAGAAGTAATAGATTATAGTCCAAGGATGCCAATACAGCCGGAAAAAAAAAAGTGAAAATTTTCCGGAAAACCGCGTCTCCCCTTAAGTACAACAAAAAGTGAAACGCAAGATACAAAAACATCGCGTCTTGTTGTGTCTTCTTTGCTATCATGCTGTGCTGGCTACATTTTTTGATAAATGCTTGTAAGTTCATGTGTTTGACATTACTGTTTATCCCTCTACTCTCCTACATCAGGTGCAATTCTTTGGAGGCTAGTGAGATTTTTGCGCTCGGTGCGTTCGAAATATAAGTAGTTCAAATTGGACTGACATTGATTTGACATCATTGACAAGTATTTCACCATCTGTAATTCAATTTCTTTTCATCTTTAGGCTGAAAAGTAAGTGAACGTGCTCTGTGCCTCAGATATAAACAAACCCCACTACATGGTTGTCATAAAGTTGTTCTGGGTCTCTTAGCATGTCTTTGTTTTTGCTTGTTTGGTGATTCACGTGCAGCCTGTCATGGTGCACAACTCGCAGATCTTTACGGGCTTGCCCGAGCGTTTGAAACGACGAAAGCCAAGTACAAGATGTGTGTAGTTGCACATCTGGCTGGCCGTGCTTCTTGCATAGCTTCCGCAGCGTCGCATCTGACATACGAAACGGAGTTTAGTCAGTTTTGATCCAAAATGCAAGATGGGTTCATGTACAAGACTTCACACAGTTCCTCCGAATTATTGAGGAAGGTTGCGAATTTGAGGCATTCTGGTTCCACCCTGCAAGATTCCAAAGTAAGGTCGACCCCACATATAACGGCCCCACTTAAAACGAACTTTTGCGTAAAACGAACAATATGCGCGTGACCGTGAAAATATCCGCACGACTGTGAAAACGAGCACCTTGCCGTTTTAAATGAACTCGAGACCACCCTTATCGCTTCTGCTCTTCGAAACACGTGCATCACGAACTTTTTGGGGCAAGAAAGTTTGTGTTTTCACTCGCAACTTTTTTTTAAAAGCTGTGTTTCGTTTACTACGAACTTCAGGATACAGCGAACGGGTGCCGCGTCACGCTCGGGTTCGTTGTAAGCGGGCTCGACTGTCTGCCATAATTGGCCTCATTCTATGACCCTGCTCACCTTCTAGTTAGTTAGGACAGTTCTGGAACATTTTGACAGTCCTGGAACAGCATTGATGCTGGGTTCAATCACCAGAACAGTGCGGACTCAAAAGTTTGTAGTTAACTGCAGTGATAGCGATTGCGATATAGAAAAGCATTGAAGGTGAACAAGAAAAACAACGTGCCGTTGGCAGGGACTGAACATGTGACCTTCAAATCATACGTCCAGTGCTCTATTGATAGGGCTATAGCGGCGGTCATTCCCGCATCCACTTTATTGGGTATTTTTGCGCTTGTGATTCTGGGGAGTGTTGGCCAATGCCATTCGTAGCCATGGTGTTGAGTGTTGAACACTTGTGGTATTTTTTTGTCGTCTTGCCAGCAGGCATCATTTAGCATGTGGCTCTGCTGCACACTTTCATGTTTGCAGGCAATGGCATTTATACTCTGGTGCTCTATTTTAATGTGCAGATGAAGGATGGCAAAGAATCCGAGTCTTACGTGAAGCCCGAGGATCTGGTGAGTGGACTAGATATGTTCTTGTGGCAGTGTGGATTTATGGCTATAACCCATTGCTAATTCAAGGACAGAAGAACTTGCACCTCTCGCTTCACTCGCTGCGTTCTTTTCTCATTCTGGCCTTAGGTCGCCATCTTGCTTTAGGCAGAAACGCAAGATTGACATGCATAACAATGAATTGCAGTTTGCATGAGTCTTCGAAGTTGACGTCATTTTTGTCATGTTTTGTTTCAACCTAGCTCACTTTCTTTTTCTTCTTTTCTGTAAGAAATTTAGTGAAAGAGAAGCATTTATTTTTTTAAATGCATTTTCATAAAAAGTGACTTAATTAGGTATGCTGTAATATTCATGGAGGTGAACAGATTTTCAGCATAGACCGAGGTGTTTATGCTTCTCTCGTCAGGCCTTCTATTTCTGTTTTTCTAGTCTGCTGTCTCGTGTTTGTGTACCTTGCCACAAATTGAGGCATGCTTCAAGGTGTTCTAATGTTTTTCAAGTAGTGTGTGCCATTTGATTCGATTTGTACTGCAATTTTGCTATTCGAATCTATTCGAACTTCCCTAAGACAAATACAGTCAACATCAAATTAAAAGTGGCCCTTCAGGATTTTATTGTGCTTCACCTCATTTGACTGTCGCATTGCGGCAAAGCTGCCTTACAAGCTCTTGTATGGTCATCAACGTATTGGCTCAAGAAAACGCTCGGTCCAATATGGAGATACTGGAACCAGGGTTTTCACACGATGGCATTTTCGCAGTTACGACCACTACTTCTATTTGTAATTAGCATTACATGAGCTAAAGCTAGAACCTCTTTCGGTACGTCGTGATGTGGAATCATTAAAATTTTTGCACTACATGATCAACCATTCATATCGCATTTCAAACACAGAATTTTTGTCATTTGCCAAGCCCTTCTCTACCCTCAACTTTCACGAGTTCAATCTTGCTACCTTTTTGTATGCACAGATACATTCAATCGAGTATGATTTCTTTCCCCGATGAATAGAATTATGGAATTTCGTAACTGGTCACATTCGATCAGTCCCACTGAATGATTATGTTGCTATTCTTGTTGAAAATGATTATGTAACGAAATCTCAATTCCTTTATTATTATAAATATGGTTTATTGTTATTTTATTGCTACTTCTAATGTATCTTTTTTGTTGCAATTTTTTTCGCACTGTATAACCCCACTCCTGCAATAGCCCTTTTACAGGGTTGCAGTATCTAAAAAAAAAAATGAGTAAATGACAGATGTGGCATTTTTTAATATAGATTTACTTTCGAACCGAAATTGTGGTGTGTAAAGGTCTTTTTCTTTGGTGCAATCAGCTTGACCACGTTTTTTCTTTTCGCATCAGGAAGGCCGGTGGAGCTGCAAGAACGACCGCAGCATCGGCCAGCTGTGGGTGGAGCTCCTGCGCTTCTACGCTGTCGAGTTCAAGCTAAGCAGACGTGTGGTCTGCATTAGGCGCTCACAGCCAATGCTTATCATGGAGAAGAAGTGGAACAGGCGCTACATTGCCATTGAGGGTATGGCTCGACGAGCAGAAACCGCTGAAACGGGACATCCATCTCGTAGCTGTTCGATGCTGTATTTTCGCCGTGGAGAAATATTTAGCTAAAAATAAAACTACCATTTTTGCAAGATCAACCTCCAAGCAGTGGTTCCCGTAAAGCACGTTGTGGTCCACGCTTTTACTCGTTCAATTCTTAACATTTATTTTTTTGCTGGCTGTAGTCTCGCCCCCGAGTGGCTATGGTTTTTTGGGTTGTCCGGCTTGTGCTTATTGTGACTGATGACTGAACTGAAACACCTCCACCATGTACTCTTACTGAAGCGAAGTGAAAGCGAATGTTGATTGCTGAATAACAAGAAGGGGAATCGATCTAGGAAAGTGGTTCTCAAATGGAGGTCGAAACACTCACCCGCCTTTTTCTTTAAGCGTGACTGTGCCACGTATTGATGAACTGTCCAAAATGAAGTGGTGTGGCACGTTCGTTTGATGTTTTTGGTAGCAATAAAAGGCACCCATTTCATGCTCCAGTTGTGTTAATAGGTGTTACCATAGCAAATTTTCGATGACACAGCCGTGGCTTCTCGCTTTCTTCTGCCTTGCAGACCCGTACTCGCCCAAGCGGAACCTTGCCCGATCGATCCCCAGCGAGCGAATGTACCTGTTCCTTAAGCGCTGCATCTGCACCTCAGCTATCTACTTCCTGCAGCCGCAGTTGCACGTAGGGCCCATGTTTGTCCGGCTCCCGGGTCCGCCTATGTACACGGACAACTCCGAGTCCGACTCCGAGTCGGACGAGGAAGAAGACGCCACAAAGGTGCGCTTGATGTCTCCCCGCATCTTCTTGTACTAGTGGCTCCATCAGAACCATGGTTCAACGATTGGTATCCTCATTCATGAATTCCTACAAACATGGTCCCACCAGTTGCACATTGCTCCCTTCAGAGTTTTGATATGCTCCACCTTAAGACGCAGTGGCATTACGGCCGAGCTGTCTTTCGGGTTCTGCTAGTACTTGTAAACGAGTACCGCGAAAGTGCTGGTATGAACCTACGATATGATGGGCACGACAGACCCAAAACTAGCCCGAGAATTTGTACTCCTTCATACGCTGGCTTACACTACTGCTTTCACTTATGTGCATTGTAGTTATTTCCAGTGTTATGGCAGTTAGGTCGGCCTTCATTACAATATTTTTTCTCTTGCATTTTGCCACCCAGCGAAAGGAACGGCATGACTCGACGGACGAGTCGGCCAGAGCCAAAGCAACGGATGAGGAGGACGACGAGGAGGAGGATGAGGACGATGCGAGCAGCTGCTCGTCGGGCCCGGCCCACGATACGGACGAGCAAGACCCGGACCTGTCTTTCGCCGAAGTCGCAAAGGTTGTGGCCAACCTCGACCTCGGGCCAGACCCTGCCAAGTCAAAGAATCGCAAGAAGAAAGAAGCATCCCAGCCGGCTCCTCAGGCTCCACCTGTTCAACAGTTCGTGAAGCCCGGACCGCCGATACCTCAACGGATCCTTGACGACCTTGACATGTGCTCTGTTAAAGACTTCAGCTACAGCTTCTCGCGGAAGACGCTGGCCAATGGGCGGGTACGAGAGAAGCTCTTGGCTGCCTTCTATTCTCTTTCATTGCTCAATGTGATAACTGCAGTACTGTGGATTTAATAATAATAATTGTTCGTGTCGAATGTCCCAAAAGCACAATATGACTATTAAAAATGCTGTAGTAAAGGGCCCTGGAAGTTTAGACCACCTGGTGTTATTTTATGGGTACCTAAATCTAACTACATGAGTCTGTAGCATTTCGCCTACATCAAAATGTGGCCACTGTAGCCACGATTGGCCCCGCAACCTCCTGGCCAGCATTCAAGCACCATAATAACTAGAACACAGTGATGCGATCGCTGTTGGCCTGCCAGTCCAGATCGTGTGTGTGGTTCAATATTGGCAGCTTCTCTGATTGGCGTTCTCACTTCATTTCAGTCTCCTCCAGTCATCTGCTCCTCTTGCCAGAAGAGTGGACATTTGCACGAGGTACGTGCCTTCCACACTAAAAGCACTTGCTTGAAGCTCGACGACTCTGTGTTTGCCTGACTTGTGGAGTTTGACAGTTTGTTGAACACTGAGCAAAGAGCACCTCGTGCAGGACTGTCCCGATCACCGCCTTCCTGAGCTGAAGCCATTGCCTGACATGACGCGGAGTTACACGAAAATACTCAACGACGTCTGCCAAGATGTGATGAGTGAGTCCGATCGATTAGACATGCTTGTTTTCCATTTCCACAAAACCCTTTTGCACGGGGTCGTCTTCCGTGACAAATTTTCGTAGACTTGGTGCCAGTTGGAAAGAGAGAAGAAAGTGGTGTAAAAGAGATAAGTGGTGCTAATTAGTTCCACCCCCTGGCTTTTTGTAAATCTTCTTTTTTTTTTTTTTTGCGAGTTGCACTAATGGGACGGTTCTTGTAATAGCTTCTAACAGTGAAGCTGTTCTAGCTCGTTGTAAAAAGTTTGAACACATAATTGCCATCATTGGGAACTAGCACTCGCTCCCTTTGTCCCTCTCTTCATCTTCTGTTTCACTCCCAGAACACGTACGCCGATTTGTCCAGCGTATAGCAAGAGGCAAGCACCAAGTGTGAGAGAGAGATGTGAGACTGCGGTCCATAAGGAGGGGAAAAAAGAAGGAGAAAACAGAAAGATAGAGATAAAGAAACTTTGTAAGGAGGTAGGATTCAAACCCGTTAAGCCATGGTTTGAAGGCGAGCGTTTTAACCACTCTGCTGGCCTGGAACGCTGGTAGGATGTAGCATAGCCTTGAATATTGATGCGTAACAAGGTGGTTGAAAATGGAAGAAGGTGAGAGAGGAAGATGTGAGGATGAGGGTAAGAAGAAAGGGAGAGAGCGAATCATAGCATGAAAATTCAAATTGAAAGAAGGAAATGCCGAGGGAGAGAGAAATAGTGATGAAAGAAAAAGCAAGCGAGAAGTAGAGTGATGTGGAGATAGGAAAGAATCGAAAGATAGGATGGGAAAGAAATGGAAAGACGGAAATATAAATAAGCAGACAATGGAAGAATGAAAAAGATAAAGAACAGAGAAAAGAAAATAAAGAAAGAGTGAAGGAGTGGAATGCCAGCCAGCTCTTTACAGAAATGTGGACACATAAGTTGCATAGCAAATGGCAACGGGCCGGTGCTTCGCTGTGCTCGGATTTTCGTGTCTTAGTGCAAACTATTTACATTTCTTTTTTTTTCTCACGATTTCGGTATAATATGCATTACCACATTTGGGGTGTATCTTTGGAGCCCTGCACTACTGAGTACATACTTGGTAATGACTGCTTAATGGGTTCATCTTCTTACTTCCAGAAATTTGCACTCCTGATCCCGAAGAGGAGGCGTGCCGTGAGAAAGTGCTCCATGAACTTGAATCATTCATCCGCCAGAAGTACAAAGGTGGGAGAATCGTGTTTCTCTAGAGCTTTGCTAATGAAGGCATACTGTTGAATACCATATTCGCTCGCATAATGAATCCACCCCCATCTTGGTTCTTGAAAAAAAAAAAAAAAAAATTTAATATATCTCTTCATTCTGGTGTGATAGCCAGTGCTGTTGACGATCGAAACAACATTAAATCAAGCTGTTATATCGCAAAATAATGACGCAATAAATGTCAAAATATAGTTGGGGTAACCGTGCTAAACAGTTGTGAGCAGCGAGAGTGCAAACCATGTCAATAAAAGTTTTAAAGTCACTTCTTTTGCGGTAGAGCAAAAGAAAGAATGCAGGAAAAAGCTTTTTGCTTGTAGCGCCACGCAAGCACAGCAGCATGAAAACAAAGCAAGAAACAAAGCGCATGGCCTCCGAGAGATCACAGGCGTGTGGCGTGCTTTTACGGTGCGTGCCCGCCATCTTGGAGGCTATGCAAAGTGCAACCGCACCTGCCATGCCGACGGCACCTTGTGCACCCGCAACGTTTGTGTGCAGCCACCAGATGCTGCGTTTTTGTTGTCTGGTTTGTCGTAGTGAATTTAGTTCAACACATTCTGAGTAGGGCGCGTTCGTCCGGTACGCTAGCTATGCAGCTGCGTGCGCTGGAGCATAGAAACAGAGTGGCTGGACGACACTCCGGCCTCGATCCGTGCGCGCTCTTTATGGGAGGAAGCAGGAAGAGGTTTGGGCTACAAAAAAATTTGTCGTGCATTTCGAGGGCCAAAACAATCATGCGAAATATTCGCTCTTATGGTGCAGTGGAACCCCGATTATACGACTTTCAGGGGACCACGCAAAACCGTCGTATGATGCGGACATCGTATAATAAAATAAAAAACTTGGAATATAGCAATGCCACTCAGCTTTGCCCCCAAAAAATGCGTATAGACCACCTGAATAAGCATACGGCACGACCTTGTGCCTCTGCTAAAAAGGTATATTAAATTATTCTTGCTAGCAACAGCTAGTGGCAGCGTAACTTAGTTGAAAATCTCTATTCTCAAGCTAAAAAAAAGAACCGAATCGCACTCGCATCTTCTTACCAATAAATGGAGTCCGAAAATTGCCTGCGTGTGAAAATGAAACCGAAACTGCGTTGCCAAATAGCCTTCCGTCGGAAGAGTCGGACACAGTGTCATCGCTGTCACATAATGGCGACCAACCAGGAGTGTGCGTAGAATGCCTTCATGTAGGACTGAGCTATGCACGTTGTGGCCTTTTGAAGTGCAACTAGTGATGCCCCGCTGTTAGTATGAACGTCGACGTCAAAGAAAGTAATTTTGCACAGTGAAAACAGCTGCGTCGCGCCCTTATGCGTCTGCAAGCCTGTGACTGGGAGTGCGACAAAGGCGGGAGATCAGCTATATGTGGACCAGATAATGTTTTCATGGACCGAAAAGGTGAAAATATCGGCTTTTCGGTCGGCTGAAGCTACTTTGTGTGGACGGAGCTTGACTAGGTAATGACCCCAGATACGTCTACACGCGATTGCGATGGGTGTAGAATTGCATGAACTTCCAGGAGAATAAATTTTACATTCTAAGAAGACATCTGTCTCGCTCTACTTTTCTAATCGTCAGCCTAGGGGAACGAAAGTTTTATATTTTGCACTCGTGAATATTTGGTACACGCTTGATTCGAGTAAAGGCATTCTTTTTTCTTTTGGACAAGAGGTGAATGTCTTTGTAAGTTGCGGGGTCGGCGTAAAACTGCGCCGTATAATTAAGGTTTTTAATACATTATTCCTATGAAGATTATGCCAAGACTTGACCGATTTGTCGTAAAATGCGGGTCGTCACGAAACTGGGGGACGTATAATTGAAGTTCTACTGTAACTCCCGTGACTTTTTTCTGCCGCGTAATGAACCCTCCCCCCAAATTAACATCAACTTTTCTGGAAAAAAAGGTGGGTTCATTTTGTGAGTAAATACGATACGTGTTATGACTGATTTTGACTTTACGGTAAAACGAGTATGACATGACCTACTTTATATATACTAATGGATAAAAAGTAATTGCGGTGAATTCCTGATCGAGTCTCGTAGAGCCTCGTAGAGTCTCGTAGAGCTGTAGTCTCATCCTATACCTTTCAGTTATTGCATACTGCGATTAGTTCACAGGGGCACGCGAAAGTTTAAAGACAAGTTTGCCTGCATCGCAGCCATCATTCTCAGGAGGCAGAGGCCAGAAGTGTTGCCTTCAAATTGGTTAGGGCAGGTTGTCGCCTGCTCGTTTACAATACTGAGATAAAAACATTTAGTTGTAAATTAGCGACGTCTGTACAAATTTATAATGCCTGATATTGTGGACAACTGGATACATACAACCGGTTCAATGCGGACAGCTGGATACCCAAAATTTGCTTCATGAGTCGTGCTTTAGTGTTTTTCTTTATATAATTGTTTGTTTACTTATGTATGTGCGATATGCCTGAGATTGGCTTTGGCAGAGTAGGCAGAAGTGTGTAAAATATGCGATATTGCGGCAGAAAAGGAGCACTTGGTGTTTTAAACAAAACTACTCAATGTTAATGTTTACGTGCATGTTTTTTAGGCTGTTGCTATTAAGTTTTTTTTTTTTTTTGTGTCGTGTAGGTCTAGTTTCTAGTGATGAAGCGTGCTGTTTTCGGCCAGTGGGAAACTTGCTAGCCACATAGATATTGTATAGGTTGGACTAAGAAGTACTAATCGTAAGAGACATTCTTTTCTCCAAACTGAAACCAGCTTTTGTGTGCTTTGTGAACATTTCATTTTTGTGATTGCTTTAGTATGACGAATGATTGCGCTCTCTTTATGTGCTCGTTGAACACAGATGCCAGACTCGCACTTTACGGCTCGTCATGCAACGGCTTTGGCCTGATCCATAGTGATCTAGACATCTGTTTGACATTTGAGCACAGTAAAGATGGCAAGGTAAGTGACTAGTCGAAAAATTATGCCTGAATAACATATGCGAGATAAAAAATGGCTATCATTACAGGCCTGCATGCTTTGCATGACTTTTCTATTAGTTAGGTAAACCTGCTTATAAGGAACATCCGTATAGCTAATTCCTCGATACACCGAAGCTTTTAAATTCTCTGCCGTTGCTCCATAGAAGCACATGTATTTGCTACCTCTGTCTACCAAAGGAGCAGCAAGAGACAGAACAAATTTTTTGCAGTGGCAGTCTAAGAATTTTGCCACGAATTTTGTCATTTTTGTACAAGCACGCATCATTCACGGGTGACCAAGTGCAAAGCGGCAGCGGCGGTGGCAAAAAATTGTAATGTTGTATGTAGTAAGGCTGGCAGTCAACTCTTTTAGATGCGATGTCGCAGAACTGCTGCAAAACACTGGTGTGAGCGAATATGGCCGCTACAGGGAGCAGTGTTCTTTTCACGCAGTCTCCTCGCGTTGAAAGCGCACCGACGATACTTGCCGAGGTAGTGCGTGTTTCAGTGATCGTGACTGCCCTTTAAACTTGAAATTAAAGTTCATTGTTGCTACTCGGGCGACCCCCCCCCCCCCCCCCCCTTCCACAATTTTTTATGTTCGTTTAAGACGGGTGGTTTCGTTTCTGTTTGAGCCTTCGGCAACAGTTCTAACATGCAGGGGGTGTTATCTTATGCTCCTTCCTGGCAACAGAGATAGGCCGACATTTAATCTCTGCTTCAGCAGCGCTTGCGCGCTTTTACCCGCTCATGAAAGTTACGATGCACGGGGGCATGTTATCAATTTAGACTTGTTACGGAACATGGCAGTGATGGCAAAAACCCGCCGAGAGCGTCCATTTAGACCCTCCACAGTGGTCTAGAGGCTAAGGCACTCGGCTGCTGACCCGCAGGTCACGGGATCTAATTCTGGCTGCGGCAGCCACATTCTCGGGCGAGACAAAAGTGCCCAAAGCTCGTGCGCTTAGATTTAAATGAATGTTTAAAAATACCGGGTGGTCAAAATTTCCAAAGTTTACGACTGGGCGTCTCTCATATATGGTGGTTTTGGGACGTTTAACTCCAAGAATTATTATTATTGAGAGTGTCCATTTGAATTGCTATCGCAATAATAATGCAGTTTTTTTTACTGTTAAATAAGTGTTTTGAGTTAGCTCTGCCTTCAGTCCACCTTTTGTTGAATTTGTGCATTTATCTTCCGCATTTTCACACGGAACATGCATATAACGAAATCCTCTTTATAAAAACCTTTTCTGGAAAATCATCACTTTCGTTATATTCAGGTTTAACTGTAGTAATCGGTGAAAACATATTTTGTGTCCTGCATATTGTTTATTGGGGTGCATGTGACACCTTGTGTCAAGCACATAACCTAATGATTTTATTGCACCTCCGTCTTTTAGTACATCTGTCTGTCTGTCTGTCTGTCTGTCTGTCTGTCTGTCTGTTTCGTCTGTCTGTCTGTCTGTCTGTCTATCTGTTTCGTCTGTCTGTCTATCTATCTGTCTATCTATTGCATCTATCTATCTATTTCATCTATCTATCTATTTCATCTATCTATTTCATCTATCTATCTATTTCATCTATTTCATCTATCTATCTATCTATCTATTTCATCTATCTATCTATCTATTTCATCTATCTATCTATTTCATCTATCTATCTATTTCATCTATTTATTTCCAACACAAAACAGTTTGGGGTTCCCCAGGCAAAAAAGGTGCTAAAAAAGCTTGAGGAGACCTGGGGGACCGTACAGGCAGCAGTGAATGGATAAATGTGGTAGTCTGATTGCACCTACACAATCTGTTCAAGAAACTGTTCATAGTGTTTAGAACTTTGACAGACCGGTTTACTGCAAGAACCACCTCCAAGAGCTGGGTCACTGACATTTCTTTGTATCAGAAAGGATATATATTTATGTCACTCGCACCTGTAGCCATTTCTCTTTAATTTTTTTTTTTTTGCTGTTTAACAATTCACGATTGATAAAACTGTTTCTTGTAGGACTTTTGCCACAAAGAAAAGATTCTGGACCTTGCAAAAGAGCTCAACGGTGACAAAAACTTGAAGAAGATAACTGCAATCACCTCGGCCAAGGTCCCGATTGTCAAGTTCTACCATAAACCGACGCAACTGGAGGGGGACATCAGCTTCTACAATACTTTGGTATAGAGGGAGTTCTTCTTTTCTTGTTTCTTTTGACGTTGATGTGTTTGGAGCAGTGGTTCTCAGTCATGGATGTTTTGGGGACTTCTTTTCGACCTACAGGTGTGATGAGGGACCCTTTGCAGCGAGAGCAAAGGGTATAGAGGGAAAGGGGGTCATAAATTAACAGAAGATGTAGCGTGAAATTCGTGCCTATTATTTCTTCCTGGGAAAGAGACGGTCATACTGAAGTGCCCCGCCTACCCGATCCCTAAAGTCTTATCAATAAGTTGCTCTGTCTACAGCCACATTCAACCTGTTCATCATGTATACTCTTCCATTATGCAAGCCTTCAAAAAGTATATTTGTGGCATATGTCGTAGAAAACTGTGCAACAAACGCTTTACAGCCGTAAACCCCCTGAAAAATGGCCTCGCAAACCCCATATGAGAACCACTGGTTCAGAAGAACTTAACGAAACATGCTTATTTAGTTCAATCAAACGCCGGAGTGCTGAAATTTTTCGCATCTTCCTTAGGCCCAGCACAACACAAGGCTCCTCAAAGTGTACAGTCAAATTGATGAGCGAGTCCGAATCCTCGGATACACTTTCAAGCACTTTGCAAAGGTAAATCGGTCCCCTCCTTTTGCTTCACCGCTTGCGAGGCTCTGTAAGTGGGGTCATCACATCAAAAGCTACTGTTGTTACATAGGGGGGAAAATTGGTGAATCTTGGCACCCAAATGCAAATAAATATGCTGATATTATAGAGCTGGATCATTTTATTAGAGCCTCTGACATAAGAGACAACTGGGTATAAGAGATGTTTGTGTGCCGACATAAAGGTAGAGGCTGGTTGGAAAATAAGAATGCGGTACCCTGTTTATAAGAGACCTTTCCTGTGAGAGACAAATATTGTTCCCTGTTTCAGGTCTTTAGTAAAGATGTTCACTTGGGACTGCAATTTATTTTGAGCTATGTGTTATAGTTTGCGAGTCGCAACAATTTAGTCATCCCCAAGTTTGATTTATTAGTAAGATATAAGTTCAGTGCTTTGTATTGAACTTATATCTCGTTGTTGCTTTCTTTTGTGTAGAATGAATGCAGGCAAATTAGGCATTAGTATGTTGCATCAGCATAACACTTGTTAAAACGCAAGAGCTTGGCCATCTTAACCGGTCTGGCATTGTCATCCATGGCAAAGCTGTTGTCGATGTTGTTTAGCTACTAGGCTTGTGCGAATATTCGAATGTTTTGAATATTCGAATGAATTGTTGAGTATTCGAATGTGCTTCGATTCGAATTTAAATTATAGAATATTTTCAAAGTATTCGCAATAAACAAATAGTCCGCATGTCACATTTTGTAAAGGTGGTTTGACTGCAATGTAGGAGTGCTAAGCCGTGAAAACACCTATCCAGGGAAAATTTGCTCTGTCATCAAGCTCCTCTTTAAATTTAAATTTCTCTGCGACACTTATTGAACATGGTCAGAAAACGCTGCGAATTGGTAATCGAGGCTACCGAAGATACTCGAGGCGAATATTACAGCGCAGCACGCGGCCTGTAACTCACAATAAATTTTTAAAGCTAAAAATTGCTTTCTTTCCTCGGCAAATGACACTACAAGCTTAAAAATCGCTTGTCACAGCCATTGGCTGATTTCAGCATGACGCGCTCGTTGTTACCGGGGCCGCCGCTTGTCCACAAGTATCGCACTGAAAAGCCGCGTATTCGAAGAAAAAAAAAAAAAAAAAAAAGAGGTGCTGAAGGTCACGAGGTGCCTGTGACGTATACTTTCTTTCGCTGTGAAATTCCTCTCTGCTTAACTTCCAGCTATTTCTTTGGGACGAGAAGAAAGAATGCAATGACTGGACTAGACTGTTTCTAGAAACTTTGCGGCGATAAATTTATGAGGCAATAAGCATGTTTACTGGCTTAATGGCTACTTGAAAAAGTGTTGCAGGGCCCCTTTAGATAAACATGTTACCCTTAGACCAATTCATTTTATTAAAATAGCTTATTATGACGGCTTAAATAATAAATTTTGAAATGTTAAGTATCTTGCAGGTTATCACTCGCATGCTACCGAAACAACTCAAGGTTGTTTGGACTTTCTTTGAACGAAAAAAAAAAAAAAAGAAATGGCATTTGCATAGAGCCCCTATTTATATTCAAAAGAAATATTGTGCAGGTTAGTTAAGTCATGACAAATATTCCTTCTTTTATTATATGTCATACATGCCATTCGATTTGAAATTATTCGATTAAAACCATTATTCGCTTCGAACTTAAAGTTCACTATTTGCACAAGCCTATCAGCAACAAATTGTTTGCAATGTCCATCAGCTAATGAGGTATGTTATGTACTTACTTCCAGACTTGTGCCATTGGTGATGCGTCACGGGGTAGCCTTTCCTCATACGCGTACATTCTGCTGACGCTGTATTACCTTCAACAGTGCAAACCGCCTGTCATTCCAGTCCTCCAGGAGGTAAGCTCAAAATCTATGCAGTGTGCTGGAGCGGCTAGGCATTGCAATTTTAGCGTTGATGAGAGTGCAAAAAGGATAGAGATAAGTTATGGGAAGGAGAGGCATGAATTTTTCAACATCATCCACACGGCGCCAAAGAAAGTGCAAAGAAAACAATCTATCATTTTAACTGCAATGTAAAGATAAACAACACAAAGAAAAGTAAGAATGGATAAAATAGCTTTCATTTGGGGGGGAGTATTGCCGCTTACTTGTTTTCTTATTCATTATTTTTGCATTGATACAGTAAAACACGGATATATCAAACCTATGCTGAATTTTCGGGTGTATCGAAATTGTAAGTTATCCCCTTGAAATTGCTTTGTAAAACTATTGAAATGCGCATGTCTATATCGAACGGCATTTTTACCCGCCTTCGGATATATCGAAGGCAGGGTGAGCTGGACGGTGCGCTTCGGCACTCGCCGCATCCCGTGATCTGCACAGCAGCGTGGCTTTGCGCTCGAGTTTGAAGGTGCGTTTTGGCACTCGCAGTGCCTGGTGACCGTGGCGTGGCCCCACACCTCCGCCAAAACTCGAAATGCTCAAAAATAGGCAAGGGCAGGAGGGGTCAGACTGCACGGTCTCCTTATAGAACTTGTAGAACGGCTACTTTTTTTTTCTCTCTCTCTCATGCATTCTTTGCGTACTTGTCTCCTCTGAGAGCAGGAATAAAGGAGCCGATGTCTTTCTCCTTTATTCTTTTATTTTTCGTTGCTGTTTCGCGAGTTTTGATCAGTCAACCACGGCTCGCGCCTCACCACGGTGGTTTAGTGACTAAGCTACTTTGCTGACCATCAGGTGGCGAGATCGAATCGCAGCTGCGGATGACGCCTCAGCTGTTCATGGAATAGCTGCAAGTGTGGGACGTCGAGCTGGGCAAGTCGGGGCATCGTGCTTGCCTTCTTGTGGGCAACTGCTCAGCCCTACATACAATCTGTGAGCGCAAGAACATCGAGCTGAAGCTTCTGCTGGCCAACACGACGACGAAGCTGCAATCGCCTGACCAAGGTATCATCAAGTCCTTCAAGGAGGGCTACAGGAGGCGACTTCTTGATAGGCTGCTGGTCAACCTCCACATGGTCACTGAGCTGAAGGCTGATCTTGGTGCCATACAAATAAAGACTGGTGCCAGGCGTGATGGGAAGACAGACACAGTGGTCAAATGCTTCTGCAAGGCATGGTCAAATGCTTTCGCAAAGCAGGCTTCGAGACAGCGGAACTTGCGGAAACCAGTGAAGATGGCGACGACGAGCGTTCAGAGGACGCGTTTCGCGAGTTGTCATCCCTCTTCTCAGCAGCAGTTTCACACGAAGTGTCTGTGGACGATTTCGTGGAAGTGGACTGCAATGTTCCGGCCGTCGCGAGCCTTGCTGACGTGGACGTAGTAGCTGCGTTCGCAGGGATCTAGGATGCCCAGGCCGACAGCTCAAGTAAAAAGGAAATTCGTCCGGACAAGGCGCTGGCTTCATGCGTGTACTACGCCGCTGAAGTGGCGGCAGCTTTCCGCGTCATTCACCATTGTATCAATGACATATAGGGAACCGGGCTGTCGCACTTGGACAGCCTTGATAAGATCGAGACTAGAGTCTTCAACTCTATTTTACGAGCGAAGAAGCAGGGCAAGAGAAGCGACTTTTTTTTTTTTTACATAAATAAAACACTGTTGCTGCATGTGTGCAGCAACAGAATGTTACCTGTTGATGATGACCCGCTACAGGTAAGCTCTCGGGGCCTGTATTTTTTGTATCGAATTTTTGATACATCAAGCTGATTTGCGATTCCCTTCGAGTTTGATATATCCGTGTTTGACTATATTTTCTTATTTCAGTTCAGGAATTTTTTCCTTTAGTATTTTTTCAAGTTTGGTTTACGAAACGATTTTTTCTGATGTTTTTGTTGGTATTACGGTTTGTTGGCATTATGCTTTGAAAAAAGTCTTTACAGTGTAGCATTGCTTTTGTAGATGTCATACGGGTGTGACTAAGTGCAATTTCTGTCCCTGTCGGGTGGGATTGTGATAGTTTCTTTATTGTGTTGTTTGCACAAGAGTCGAAAAAGAGCCAGTTGCAGCCGAGAAATTCGATCCTGATCGGCGCTTGGCGATCTGGAAGGCTTGAAAATATTCATAATTTATTTTCCCCGACGAAGGTCCTTTCTTCTCTGCAGGCATCGTGATTCTCTAGAAAACCTCTTGGCATTTGCTTATTTAGACGGATTGAAACATCTGGGCTTCACGCTGCGATTTTCCGATGTGCATGTCCGCTTGGCATTTTGCTTACACGTGATTGTTGCCATTGTGGGGCAGAGTAACATCGCGAGTGGTGCATGCTGTATTCGCTGCAGTCTCCCCCCCCCCCCCCTTTTTTTTAGCAAAATCGAGAAACTCACTGCTGACCTTCATAACTTTGCGGTGACACGCTTTTGTGCATTGCAGCTGTACCCCGAAGGGGAGCAAAAGCCCGAGCTCATCGTGGAGGGCTGGAATGCCTGGTTTTACGATGACATTGATCGCCTGGTGAGTACTAGCTTGCCTCGGAAAGGAAAGGAAGGTTGAACTTAAAGGTGTCTTGAAACAGTTTGTTGATGTTAAAACACTGCTGTTGTGAATGTGTTGGCTGAACGTGTTGTCATTGGGGTTGTGCAAATAGCGAGTTTTAGGTTCAAAGCGAAGAGTAATTTTGGTTGAATAATTTCGACTTGAGCTCGAATGTAGTCAAACCTCGATATAACGAACTCATTTTTTTTAAGATGCAACTTTGTTTTGATGAGGTTTGAGTCTAGTGTAAGATTGCATATTATAAAAACAAAGGACATATTTTCATGACCTAAGTAAGCTGCACAATATTTTTCTAAAAGATAAGCAAGGCCTGTGCAAATGTAATTTTGGTTAAAAAAAAGTGGAAACAACTTTGAATAGCAGCAGGATTTGACTTTTGGTAGTATGTCCGTGATAACCTGTAAGATATGTTACGTTTTAAAATTTACAATACTTGGAGAATATAAGCTGGTATAACAAAGCTTTCAAACTTGCAAAATTATGGCTTGACGTTCATTTAACTTTGACGTGAGGCTTTGCGGCAGTGTGGATTATTTTTGGATAGGTGTTTTGATGCCTTAGCACCCCTTGACCACAGTGGAAGCACCTTTACAAAAGGTTGCATGCGAACTGGTACGTACTTAGATAGATGCATTCACATCTTGTACCCCTCCAGTGTAGTGAAACCACCTTTGCAGGTGGTCACATGTGGACTAATTATATTTATTCGTTCACTACGAATACTTTGAAATTTTTAATTATTTAAATTTGAATAAAAAAGAATTTGAATACTGTAATGCTTGCTCTAATAACAGGGGGTTATATGTGTACCAATTACATTTATTTGTTTGCTTCAAACACTTTGAAGCTTTAATATTTAAATTTGAATAAAAGAATTTGAATACTGTAATACTTTCTCTAAATTTGAAGCGTTTGAACATTCGCACAAGCTTACTTATTGTTCTGTTCTGTGTGAAGCAGGAAGTTTGCCCTGTCATGTTAGAAATAGGCAGATTGTCTGCTTTCTTCCTTTGAATGTTACAGAAATCAGGCTAATAGTCTGCTGTTTGTCTTCTCAATCACATGAACTTTTGGAGAAATCTGTGCAGTCTAAAAGAGGAGACGTTTTATCGTTTTTCACCTGGTATCGATCTTCGATTGTGTGCTCGTAGTTTCATTTTCTCTTATGTGCATGAGAGGCAGTGCCCATTGTGCAACATGCATGCTCATTGAAATGTAATTAGTGTGAATGTGTACCAAGCAGGCTCAGTATATTGTAAATAATGTAAATCTGTAAACAGTGTAGTTCATGTATGTGGCTTTATGTGTTAAGTGTTTATCACTGTACATATCACAGTCATCACTCAGTACGTGGAGTAGCATGTCAGGCAAAAAGCCAGGCTAACGTCTGCAGCTCTTCATTAAGATAATTCTATTGCGTCTCATTGAAGTGTTTGCGCTCTCTATGGTTAATTGTGTAATGCTGTGTTCAGTATGATAGCGTGGATGAATGGGGATCCCACTTCGAATTTCTTGTGCCAGCGCTACCAGGTTTCAGTGCTTCCTTGCCAGCAACTTCAGCGATTTGGTTCGCTTAATCAGCCAACTTTGATTTTTATTGTCCACCTTACGTGCCTGAGTATAGTTGAGCATGAAAATATCCTGAGAGAGGCTGCAGTTGCCGACTAGTTTATTCGCTGTATTCCATAAACTAATTGAGCTGAATCTTTGATCAGTCAATAAGTCAAATGTCCCTATTTTTTTCTCTCTTGCAGCAATCGGTTTGGAGCGAGTTTGGACGCAACAATGAGACTGTTGGAGAGCTCTGGCTCGGTCTTTTGCGTTTTTACACCGAGGAGTTCAATTTCCAGCAGCACGTCGTGTGCATTCGGCAGAAGGCTCCTCTGACCAGACTCCAGAAGATGTGGACGTCCAAGTTCATCGCCATCGAAGGTAGGCTCTCTCTCTGGGACAGCCCCGCCGTGGTGGTCTAGTGGCTAAGGTACTCGGCTGCTGACCCGCAGGTCGCGGGTTTGAATCCCGGCTGCGGCGGTTGCATTTCCGATGGAGGCGGAAATGTTGTAGGCCCTTGTGCTCAGATTTGGGTTCACGTTAAAAAACCGCAGGAGGTCGAAATTTCCGAAGCCCTTTACTACGGCGTCTCTCATAATCATATGGTGGTTTTGGGACGTTAAACCACACATATCAATCAATTTGTCAATCAATCAATCACTCTGGGACACAACGCAAAAATTCTGCATGAGCTGAGACTAATGGTAAAGTGCTTTGCAACTCGGAGCATTCATGACATAACCTCTTATAGTGCCGGACCCATCCGTGGAATCCCATGTATACGCATACACGTGTGTTGTGCATTCCCTCCAGGATGAAAGACTGGTTATGATGTGGTTACTGAATGATCTTGATAACAAATGCAATAGCAAGTGTGCTTCTCAAAGGAGGTGCGCTGCAGGGGGAAGGGTGAGAAGGTCGTTATAGAGGAGGAAGGGACTCTGAGCGAAGGGAGAAGAAAAGCTAAAGGCTGCAACAGTAGCGTGTCATGGGAACACAGAGTGAGGAAGGAGGACGGTCGCCTAGGTGATGGAGAAAAGTCTTTGCACCTTGCTTACTGCGAAGTCTCTACATGTGTGTCTGCGTCCTCGTCAGGTGCATGTTCAGTTTTCCGCCAGGAAACCATAAAGGATTGCGCCACCGCAACAGATATTGTGCTTGCGACCTTGTCCACAAATTTCAACGCTTTATGATTCGACCTTTTGTCTTTGCTGCCAGTATGTGGACTTGCGAGCACAGCGGACTCTTCCCGCGGCTGATCTTCTGACTGCAAAGCCAAACTTTTTGTCATGCTTGCTGCTTTTGGGTCGGTGCTTGAGGGCAGTCTTTTCGATGCCCAATTTTCAGTGTCCCTTGGAGAAGCTTCCTGCAGTAACATGCCAACATGAAAGTTGCAGTTTGGAGAGGAATCAATGAAACTCTGCAGTGGCTGCGCTTGAATAGTAAGGAACGAGGGCATAGGTGGCATGTGTACCCGCACTCGAATGACGGGTCACGATTTGATTGCAATATCTTGAAAATTGCGCGCTCACCTGTGAAATCGAAAGAGGTACCATTCAGCGCACGGAATTTGTCATTCAGCACAGCTTTTGTGTTATGTGCATAATGAAGTTAGTCTGAAATGTAGACTGCGACTCTCCAAGAGTTTTTTTTTCTTCCTGTGTTCATATTTGTTTCAACAGGGGTTGTAAACATTCGACATTGCATGCGTTCATGCTCGTACACCTGTGGCTGCTTGCTCAACACATTTTGTGCATATCACAGCCTAAAAAGGTTGTTTAGGGCCCGTTTGCTTTCATTTGGGTGCACGTTAAAAAAAACCCAGGTGGCCAAAATTTCCGGAGCCCTCCACTATGTCATCTTTCATAATTGTATGGTCGTTTTGGGACGTTAAACTCCACATATCAATCAAAAAGGTTGTTTTGGTTATTGGGTGGACATTTGTGACTCCAGCAACTCGTGTACTAATAATAATAATTGACGGTGTTTAACGTCTCTGAACAACTTGTGTTATAAGCAGTTAAAAAAGAAAGGAAATTAGACAACCACCTTCTGTGGCACGAAGCCACAATGGGTTGTTTCGCTTTCTTAACTCCTCCGCCACCTTGCGGGTCTCCGCAAAACTCGCAAAGTTACATTTTTTTAAATGTACTTTGGAGTTTAAAATTGGGTATGTGCATGATATAAAAATGCATGCGCAACTACCCTGCAGCTACTTGCGGTCTTCTAAATAACTTTCCTCCGATGGAAGCTTTCGTAATGACACAGTTGAGTCGCCATTGCCACTACATTTCGGTCAGATATAAGCACAACCGGGTTACAGTTGAGCCTGAACTCGACCTCTTAAAACCCACAGCAAGCAAACTGTGCTCTGTCAGCACTTTGTAGAGGTGACTATATTTGCCCCTTTTGATAATTAGCATTTGCCTGAGCCATAAACACTGTTCCGGTTTCATATTCGACATTAATGCACAAAGAATTTGTGGAACCATTTCATTGAAAGAAACTGTGCTTTAGATTAGAGTGAGTAGGGCAGTGGTATCGCATGGCTGCTTATTGAAGCCCTGTCACTTTTTTTTTTTTTTTTGCAGATCCTTTCGACCTGGATCACAATCTCGGCAGTGGAGTGACGAAGAGCAGTAAGTGTTTGCATAATGTAGAAGTTCTGGTTACCTCGACTTTTCGCGAAGAATGTGTGCTTGACCTGCGTGTCATGTTAAGCGTCCGCTAATGGGTTAGTCCACTCATGGGTTCAAGCGGTAATGGAACCCAGGCATTCTGTGTGGTAGTCGAGTACTCTACCACATCCACATCAGTGCTTGAAACTGCTTTAGACAAGAGACCTTATACAGAGATCATGTACAGTAAAGAGTGGTTTAACAGGTGTAAACCGCACCAGGCGTCGCACCACACGAACCGAGTAATGAGGTCGGTGGTTGAAAGCTGCCAAATTATTGCTAAGGGCTCAGTCATAACTCAACAAAGTGTGCAGCTACGTAGGTGTGCACTACTTCACAGATGCTTAGCGGGTATCTGGAACTTGTATTGCAATGTCACTCGATACTCGTTTACAGCACACAGAACAACAGTGTGCTCGCCTTATTACCTGCAAAAGATAGCCGTGTGACCTTGTTTTCGCTCAAACCGCTCAAACTTTTTTCTTAGCCAATGTAGCTACAGTCAAATGTCATTAATTAGAACATGCTTAATTCAAACTTCCAGTTAATTCGAACTCGCACTGTGACCCGTCAAAGCTATGTGTATTCGAGTGAGCAAGAACTCCCTGTAATTCGTACGCACAAGCACTTGCCACGGTGTGGGTGGATGCCTTCCTGCTAAAAATTGGAATTTGTTTCCCCACAGTGGTTGGCTGTTGATTTCTCGCGCACTTTGTTTGCAGTGAGCACATACATCATGAAGACCTTGATCAAAGGAAGGTCGCACTTTGGAACGCCCGTTCGCAGGCTACCTGCTACTTATGGCACGTTTCTGGTAAGTATTGGGGAACTTCATGCTTTTGAAAGGCTTTAACACTGCCTTATCGAGGCGAAAGTGTGGCTTAGCAAGTTTGTTTTTACAACATAACTGATAACAGTAAACAATGGGTATAACAGTCTGAAATAGGTACATCAAATTCATGTTGTCATAAACAAAATTTTCATTGCCTAGTCTTAGCGCCATTCGAAACCGTCAATTTTCTCAGCTTCGTGAATCGCCATATTTACCTACTTCTGTTATGAACGCATTTAAAAAAAATCTGTGCAAAGGTGGGGGTGCGTTTATTATGCAGGCCAAATTCCACGAAATCTTTTTCCGGATGACAAAAAAAAAAAGGTGGTAGTAAAAAAAAAAAGGTTAGTTCGCTTAGCCTTTCGCAATTGGCATACGCCTCTACTGTTTGGAAACAGCTTCTTTGTTGCACTTCACTCATTTACGGTGGTTGAAGGCACAATCTTCTGCAAGCTGTCCCTGCGCCGCCCGCACTCCATAAAGAGGTTTTGCAACTTTCTTTGCTCGCAATCGTTTAACCGCATCAGTGCTATCTGCTGCAATCTCAAGGGGCGCCCAGAAATGTGCACTTCGATGCTACAACTTCGTGCGATGCCACAATGCTGGCAAATCACTTTGCCAAGTATGTGGCAACCTCGCACTACAACTGTGTCGTTACCAGTGACATTGCACTAAGCTACCACCGGAGCATCCAAAACAAATCGCCGATGACAAGATTAACCACAAAATACGGCTGCCGTCTCACTGTTCACATGAGAAGTTATTGTATAATCCCTAAAGTACGCGCATATAACAAGTATGAAGAGAAAATTTCAACTCAAGTGAGAATCATGGGTGCTACCATGTTGCGGACATTGTCACGATCGTTTCTGGGCGACGAGCGATATTTTATAGTTTATTAGAAATCTGCGACGTGATAGTAAAAAATGGCTCTTCGCGACAGCCATGGTGACAGCAAACCCTGTCGTCGTCGCTCGAAAGTCAAGGGTATGTGGGTGGGCCTCTCGTATTTGTAGGAAGTGACTGTCGGTGGATGTGGGCAGTTTCGTGACCTTCGCTCACTTGTGTGCTCATCAGCCGCGATGTCCCTATACTCCCACTGTTCATGAATCCCGCTGTGGTGCACGAATAATAGAAAAAAGACGGGTGGTGCCGCGATCAGATAGGAAGAACAACACAGTGCATGGCAGCGGATGACGAGGGGGAGGGAGCCGAAGTGGGTTGGCAAAGTAATAAAAAGGCAAGGAGGCACTAAATGTTGGTGGGACTGCAGCGGATGAATGTAGGGGGCCAGTTTATTACGTGGGAGAAAAAAAAAAAGTCCAGATTTTGATGACTGAAGTTAGGGGTGAGTTGATTAGTTATGCGAATGTGGCCATTAGGCGTGTAAATACGGTAAATTTGTGTCAAAGTTTCAATTTAACCAAATATCTGTGCATTGCATACGTGCATTGCTATGATTACTAAAAAACCTTGTTTACGTAGTCCTGCTGTCTGGTCCTACTAAGCATACACAAGTACACTCATACCTCAATATAATGAACAAAGATATAATGAAATATGGGCTATTACAAATTAAATGAAAAGTAGTCTTGCGGAAGGTAGTGTTGGAAAGAATCTTTAACGAATATTTGGATATAACAAACTTATTTTCTTGTAACATGCAACTTTGTGATTATGTGTTGTGAGTGTGCTTCCAAATGGCTAAGGTAAAAAGTACCATATAGTAAGAAGTGCGGGTTAATGACATTTCACTATACTTGGTTTTAGTCTGTCAATTGTTGCTTTGCCATTCAAGCAGATGCAACTGCAACAAGCAAGGCTTGCGTTTACATTTGACGGACCTGCTATTTCTGCAGGCATACTTCTTTGATGCCCGGAACCTTGTGGAGGGGTTGCCACCTAATGACCGAGGCTGCCGCATCTGCGGAAAGATAGGCCACCGCATGAAACAGTGTCCGAATCGAAACAAGAACGGGGGCAAGGACAAAGACGCAACTGGAGGCAATGGTCGGGCAGCGTGGGCTCAGCAAGACCAAAGGCATGTATGATAAACCTGTCGTGTGAACTGTTAGTTGTATAGAGTAGGAGCACAAGAAAGTGTGACTTTAACCTGTGACCAATAATTGGAAGAAGAAATGAATGGAACGTGGTCAACCCAGCCGTCTTGCGTTTCGGACACTGGGAAAAGAAGGTGTCAGGGGCAATAGAGTGAAATGTGTAGTGGTTGGCGTAGAAAGTGATGATTATAACAACGCTGACATACCGGGTTTCCTGGAAGCGTCCTTCAAGCGTAAATTGTGGATCTCAGCGAGTGATGCTTGTCCAGTGAAAGACTATGATGATAGTGAGCCAGCCCAAAAGGTCACAAATCCAGCACTCAATGGACAGGCGAGATTTAATTACAAAATTTACAAAGTTACCCAAACTGATTGGTTAGATAATTGACATAATGGAAATTTCATTTATTCGCTTCAGCAGAAGCATTGGAGAACTTTTTTGAGAGTGATTAGTTTTCTGTACTTCTTGCTCAGAAAAGCAACATCAATGCGGATGAGAAAAGGCACTAAGGGGAAATAAAGTGGTTCTCATCCCTGTCTGTTCACCTTCCGATTCACGCTATACAGATGTACAAGAACATTGCCTATGTATCTGCATGCTTAGCTGCAAATGTCTTCAAAAGACGATGGTCTTCTGCCGGCCTTCTTTCGTCCATAATGTCGCACTTTCACAGCTGCCTGAAAACCACTAGGGTCTTTAGAATTACTTATATTTGTATTTTCTAGTAAAGGAACACACCACCTAATGCTTACGTATTCGCGTTGCGGCTCGGGTATGCGTAATGTTTGCTTTTTGATAGGCAATGTTCACAGCTATAAATGCAGCCACCTGTTCAAGATAACTGGGCGTTCAGCGAGTGCTTAATCGGGTGGCTAAATCG